>KZ308325.1:1535718-1572249 GCA_000376725.2 Ladona fulva | reverse complement strand
TATAAGAAATGTACGCAAAGTAGACTTTTATGACTTGAAAACGGTAGAATAAATATTATATATAATGGTAAGAAATATATTGAATTATTATTATTCTACGAAGAAATTTTTTTGTGCTTAGCATGACCAGATGTATAGGATAATAGATATGTTTTAAAACTAATTAAGTTCCGTCATGCTTGACAGGGGCGTTTACTAGTAGGTATATTATATAATTATGTCAATCCAGGGGTCAATCTGCTTTAACGGTAATTACTATTTTTTTATTTTTCATTTTATATAATCTTGTCCTACTTCGTGATATGCATTACTTTTAAAATATTACAGTATTATTATTATTTATGATATTTGATCATATTTATTATGCTGTGCCACATCTAACCTTCCGCCTCTATCAAATGGACGAATCTCGTTGAATAGATAACGAAAACCAATATGATAGAGTAGATGGTTAATTGAAGAAGCCATGGAGGCCCTTTTCTCACATGAGACGGGCTCCCAAATAGCCAAGTGAGTCAACGGGTTCGGCTTCTGTGAAAGCGGTCCCGTGTTCGATTCCCGAAGGTGGGCCTACGTGCAAAATTACTTAAGGTGTCGAAGCACTCTGAATAATACTACTACTACTACTATTCTTACATAAGTATCATGCTCTAAAATAAAGACTCAGATTGATCGTAGCATTTATAGATATACACGAATTATGATTATTATGCAGTGGATGGTGGCAAAATGTTGAAAAACGTGTCTTATATTTTTCAGCGCGCTACTAAAATTAAAAAACTCAGAAACATTCCGTGAAAACTATGGAATGAAAATTTAAAAAAATCGTGACCACTAAAAATAAGTTTCGAAACTTTGTTAGAGTATAATGAGATGTAGTCCACTTCCCCGTTCGCCCTCCTCTCGACGTAATCTTCAAATGCTGTAGGTTTTCTTTCGAAGTGTTTATATATTTGATTCGTCTTCTCTTCCATTCTACTTCACTTCTCTCTATCCTTTCACTCTTTCAGACTTTGTTCCTCTTCACAGAATTCCTCTCCAAAAGGATCGCTGATAAGTCAATGTCAATGAAACAGGAGAGCTAACGGTGATGCTCATTTTGGGAGAAAATAGGCCGAAAATCTAATTTTAGTTAAATGTGATGTTTTCAGCAAACCATTTTCTTCTGTTCTGTTTTAATGCAGAGAAATCAGGTCTACACAACGGAACATTTTCTTTTTAAACTCAAGGAAAATGTAATCAAAATTATTATAGCATTAAAATCTTTCATATAAATTTCTAGTTTTCATATTTGCATTCACAATTGTAGTCATCTATAACTCTCATCTAAATTAATTTTTAAGCAATTTCGTCATATAATTAACAATTCGCATTTCCTTCTAATCTTAATGTCATTCAAAAGTAAATTAAATCTTACAAACTCTAATTCATGATGGCTTATTTTATAAGTTTGGCTGATTTTATAAACCGACAGAAAATCCTTTGTCTGATTGCTTCACTTAACAATATTCCAATCTTTAACGGATGATTTTCATAGGGAATTTTCACAGAATTCAACAACATCATCTCCTTTCCATATGGTTTTATTATGATTACCTTTTCACCTTTGACTGCTTCCTCCAATGATTCTAATATTTTATCTTTTTATTAATACCCCTTTATTCTTCGAATTTGTAGTTTTATTTAGTGTGTTATATCATCCACATACGATAATCTTAGCTACTTTTAGATAATCTTAGCTACTTTTTTTAACCGTTGAGTTGTAACATAATGCTCTCCTTATACGCAGCCCTTAATTTTCTTTCAATCCGCAACACTCAATTTTTCCAGACTCAGCGCTGTTTTTTCCATTGATCCATATATATCTCACCCTGGCTATTTCCAGTTTAATCCTGTGCCCCTCTCCAAAACATGTTTTCATTCCTCATAATCAATATTACGCGTAAATCTCGAACATATACGCATAAGGTACATAGTGTTGTTATTAATGAAGGTATTAAATTAACGTCGAGTTTGTTAATAGATAATTCATCAACATCCAAAAGATATAAGGTAGCCATTAAACGGATCACTGAGTACACAATATAGCCTTGTGCAAGACGTTAATCCTGTCAAAACTAATTTCGCATAATTTTACGAACAGAAAAATTCCTACTAGTTAAGCCAAATGATTCATCAAGCTATATCTTCCATAATACCGACCTTCATCAAACAATACAAAATAGATTTTACGTTTCTCTCGCTATACATTTCTTAGTTATTTATGCTGTGCGAAGAAGTTGATGTTCAGTAAATAGTTGGAAAAAAATTACTATAGGATAATTTTAGAAGAAATTCGTGTACCAATTTCTGGTGCTTAAAATATGTTATTGACCTTTGAACTTCTCCTATGTTACACATATCTACTTTAATAGCAAGCCACCTTTCTAAATGCGGCAGTGGGTGTAGGAACCGAGCAAAGCTTCCATAGCATATTGTTGTCGCGTATCTTTCACGGAAAGAATGAGTCCATAAAACTAGATCTTCTGTTTCTCGTATTCGCTATTTTGTATTATTTCTTTGTGTCCTTATGTTTCACAGAAAAATACCTCTCGTGAATGATAGGATTATGACAATAAAAGTATTATATGTTACCTTACCTCATTTGGGGAAAAATAAAACAAACTACTACGAAACCCCTCCAACTACAACTAGAAGTGCCAATTCACAACATAAATTCTATTCATGGGAAGTTTTAAAGAAGCGCAGTTTAAGGGTTAATCTTTAAATTTTTGTGTACTTCCCAATGACCTTAAAGTCTGCCTTTTCATTTGAGTTTTTGAACAAAAGCCCGACTTAAACAAATAAAATTACTTTATATCACAAAATAAATAGTTTTTCAGCAATCACGTCTACATCATACGAGATTATTTACAACATATTTTCATCGTTTTCCATCCATTCTTTTCCCCAATATCTTGTGTAGTTATAAATATCTGACAAGGCGTTAATTGTATTATCAGTCAACCTCGACTTTTCTCGCAATGCCATTCTAACGAATAAATTCGAATATTATGAATTATTACTCAGAAATTAATTCAAATAAAAAAATCAACGTTGAAATATAAAACTAGGTTGCATTGCTTAATCTCCTCTAGCTCGATTAGTTAATCAATCTCTACAAGGGAAGATCTAACACGTATTTGGTCCTTTTCAAAAGTATTTGGGAGGTATAGGTACACTCTGAAGAATCTATGAGCGGAAATAATAGAATTGCAAGGTTTTCCATTTGAAAGATTTTTTTTCACTCTGTTAAATCTAAACATCTTATTATTATTTATGATATTTGATCATATTTATTATGCTGTGCCACATCTAACCTTCCGCCTCTATCAAATGGACGAATCTCGTTGAATAGATAACGAAAACCANTTAGTTAATCAATCTCTACAAGGGAAGATCTAACACGTATTTGGTCCTTTTCAAAAGTATTTGGGAGGTATAGGTACACTCTGAAGAATCTATGAGCGGAAATAATAGAATTGCAAGGTTTTCCATTTGAAAGATTTTTTTTCACTCTGTTAAATCTAAACATCCATTATAATGACTAATGCTAAAAAGAGTAAGTTATTTTTAATAAGCATAGCATTTGCTTGATGCTTGATAAATCATAGTTAAAATTACGAGTAAAATTCTTATACATAAATATTTAATCATAATTACAGAAAGATTTTATGTTGAAAGATGTTATGTTTTATGACAATGATCAGTATTGTATTTGAGTCTGAGAGTGAACATTAGAGGCACCGCAGCATATGACTTAGACATCTTTTGGAAAATATTTTCAAGGCAATTTTTTGCTCTTATAACGTGGGCTTTAATTTTTGTAACAATATTCCGATTTAAACGTCTAACCGTCACATGCTAGTAAATTAAAATAATCATTCGTATATCAAGTTTTCCTGATCGAAAATAATTTCCATAATTCCCAAAATGAATTTTTGTCATAATGGTTCTCATTATGTATATTATGACCTATTCTTCCCTTTATCACTGGGATATTTACTCTTCAAATGCAGTGTGTAAATTGTTTTCATATATTCATTTGTATTAGTTATGGAAGATATTTTGCTGATTATCCACGGCCAGTAATGTCTGTTTTATATAATTTTTTATAATAATTATATTAACATTTAATGAATTCTAAAACATGTCAATTTCTTGGTATTCACTCACTTTTCAACATGTCCATAGGCCTCTTGGAAGGTATCAATGCAGATGTAGAGGAATGTATAAGAGTAGCTCCTCCATTATTTGAGTCCTAGCAATTTTGCAAATTTTTATATAAATCGAGCGAGAATAACGCGCGACACGTCCAAGGAGAAGAGAAATTTCCTCTCCTTTTTATTCAGAGCGAAACAGGTCCGGCGCATTTTATAACGCGAGAAAGAGACATTTGCGCCGTTTTTACCTCTTTATTATTTACTCTCAAAATTTCCGCGTTTTTTAATTTCATTTGCAGAAAATCCACCTGACAATAGCACTCCCACTCGGCGGATTACGCTCATTTCAAAAAACCGAGAAAAATAAAGATATTCTCTCTTACACCCTTTCACTTGTCTTTCCCCACCGTCCATCACCCATTCGCCAAATTCATTAATCTCCGCAGGGCCGAGTCCTGTCTCCAGCAACGCTCCCTGAAACGTCGATGATTCGCCTCCATTCCAGTTTGCTCTTATCATTACCTCCGATTCCCTCCCTTCACCTGCTATCGCCCCACCGCAATGTCAACAAGGAGACTTGTGGTCTCGTCAGGAGCTTTCCAAGCCTTTCCTCCTCTCGCACGCCGCAGCCAACCGCACCTCCGAGACCCAGAACACACACACACACACATACACACACTCCCTCACCGTAGTTCTCTTTTTTTCCTGCCCCTCCGCCCTCCTTCACTTATCCTTTGATGGAATCCCCTCCGCAGCACTGTATACAAAATGTCCATGATTACGATTACAAGCAGCACTATAGTGAAATATTTAAATTATTTTGACAATTTGTCTATTTTAAAGTCTTAAACAGAACAAACGTTCATTACTGTTAAGGAAACGGTATAAGGTGATTTGGCATGCAAAGGCGCGCACCTAAGAAAATTGCCTAGGAGTAACGGACATATAAGCCTGGGCCGATACTCGAACTCGTAGCTTCCGCTTGTCGGGTCTAACAAACTGGGTTATTTTTCCAGGGAATACAGATATTTCGTTTATGGAATACTGTACACAAGGGCGAGTGGTTTGCTTGATTGAGCGGCATCGTCCATAGCCATCGTCCTCTATGAGGTACCGGACTAGCAAAATTACCTAGATGCAAGGGTATTTTCTTAGGATATAACTGAGACTCAATAATCCCATATAACCTTTAATGTTTCTATTACGGCATAATTCAACAGAATACGATACAAATATATAAACTTGCCATGATTCCGTCAAAAATAACACAAAAATGCATACAGAATTCAATAAGAGTGAAAAAATGAAACAATATTTTGTTTGGTGAAAAAGTCGTGAATAACATCCGACAATATCGCCATCTATCAATGTTAGCTGGAACATCAAAACCAAGTAAATTTTGAATGGACAAGCGAATAAAAGAAGAATTAGAATAGGCCATAAATATGAATACATATATAAAAATTAATAAGGTAAAAGGAAATTTAAAGTAAATAGAAAAGCTCGATATAAGTATTCGAAAGGTTATTAAAGAAACAATGTTATTACTTACGTAATGAAAGTGGTTCTAAGTCGGAATCAATCGTTTTCATAATGAAGAAAACATATAATATGTAAATAAGCATAAATTATCAAATGCGAGCGCATGTATAGAAACGCAGAAATAATTTATTTATTGTAAATGTAATTTCTATGGTTTGGTGCATGGGGATCGATCGAACTATTGAACGGACCCTGTAGATGGTGTTCATTGATTCGAATTGACATAATAATGGCTGATATTAGTTGATTTTTTGAATTTAATATATATGTGAGATGAGTTAGATATTTTTCAAACCTCGAGTTACAGGCATATTAATTAATTTGAAAACATGGTCACTTTTTCTGAGAATTCAGATGATTCAGATCCAAGAATTTTGTGCTCTTTGAGGTATTATTGTAGGTTTTTCGGAGAACCTTTGGGGACCGATGTCAATGTAGTCTAAAGAGGGGAACAGCAAAGATTAAATGAACTTTCATTAAGAATCAGGAAATTAAATTTTGTGTCACACAAGTGAGTGGTACGTTCATATATTTACAAAGTCTAATGACTTTATCAGCCTAAGTAACGCTTATGTTAATTTTAAGATGAGATAGATACACAAATATTGAAAGGAACATGATTGTTTATTTTAAGAGAATTAAGACGTCATAATTTAAGTTATAGAAGAGTTTTAAATTCCTTTGGTAGATGAGGCAGTTTCAGTAGAAATCTTAAAAGGAAATTTATAAATAAACTTCTGCGCTCTTATACATAGACATAAAGAGAAAAACAAGCCGATCAAATTATTATTCACCATTTATCGCCTTTAAATCTCACAGGAAGGATTAATGATGCCATATTAACTTCTTTTCCTGAACGCAGTTGCAGGTAAAACAAGCTATGGTTTGTATTTTGGTGAGCTCGTAATTTTAGCCGATTTGAACTCACACAAATTAAAATTTAAGGTTTTGAGAAATTGTACATAATTTTTGAGTATAAATATACAAACTATTTACTTTCTAAAAGAGCCTTTTGTTTGGATTGCGTATTATTCAAATTGCCTTTCGACTTGAGCCGTCTTATTTATTTTAGAAGTTTGAAGCCTAAACATTTTTAGCATTAGTGAAATATTTATTGAAATACAAAAAAGTAGATTTCCGACTTTCAAGTTATACGTGTTTGTTTAACTCACGTGTGGCCATATTCTTCTGAAGCCCAATTTATCTATTTAAATAACAACCTTTGTGTATGTGAATTGTGTGTGGTTTATTGCTATTTTGTATCGGTTGATAGAGCATGGAACTTTCCAGTCTCAATTCCTACGAATAAAAGCGTTTGTCTGCCATTTTTTTATAGATTTGTCCGTAACGCATATATTAGTTAATAAAGTGAGAGAAGCTAGTACGCTGTTTAGATCACTTAAGTATCTCCTTTTAATTGCTCCTCTTTCCTCACTTCTTCTCTATTTCTCCGTTTTTCACATTTACATCCCCTTTCCGATGCCGAACTCTTTTTCTCTTCGTGCGACAACAGCCGGAGAGACGTTGACGTGGAAGAATACATAGGAAGGAATAAGTCGAAGCGACAGTTTTGGCGGACGTAATTCTCAACACCTTTTGCGGTCGGTAGTTGAGTAGCGTGAGATGATGTGTTGTTGAGAATGGGGAGGGGGAATGAGGGGACGGAGCATTTGGAAAGGGGTGGGGGAGTCAGCGTAAGGGGAGGGTAAAAGACAGAGTCGAGGCAGAGCCATTTCACTGGAATGGGGTCTAAAAGCTGAATAAAAATATAACGTGTGATGGAATTACAGCGAATAATAAGATGCTTACGGGCTTGGTAACAAGGGCATTACAAAAAGCGAAGGAACGCGTACTCTGCCGATACAGACAACTTCTCGGAAGAATTTTTATGAAAAATATAGGACTGGATTTTCCGTCCTCGGTTATTAAATAAAATGGATGTTTTTACTTGAAATACTTAAACGATAAAAAGAATTCTGCAAAAAATTTCATCATGACACGACGTGACTTTCAAAGGCATTAGAAATCAACTACAAAACGTTTAATTAAAAATTCATTCCTCACCAAGGAAGTTCATAAGAAACAAGATTATTTTTACTATGAACCTAGTCACGTATTTAGGGATAAAAAATAATTTCCGGATTTATGTTCTAACAACAACATAACTCTCACGTCTTTCACACTATGACACGGTAACACTAGGGCTACTCATATTCTCACACTGTATTCCTCCATTGCGTCTGTATTGGTTTGGAAGTCCATTAGAAGAGCCTACGCTATGGAATTCGGGTTTTTAACCTATGGTATCTGAACCTCTGTAGGGTAAGGGAATTTTATTCAGAGAATAGAGTATATAGTGGACAATAAGTATATTATGCACCAAAAACAAAAATTCTCAGCAATTGTATGATGGTATTATAATTTAATTAGTTTTTGGTAGAATTATTAAGAACTTCATTTCCTCTTATGGTGGATAGTGGTGAGAAATAACTAAAAGGAAGTCTTCTTCTAACTGGAAGTGTAGTTAAGAACAATGCGATAGGCGATGGATGTATCGTTTCCCAATCTCCGCAGGTTCGATCCAACTATCGTATACTTCACACCGAGTAAGTGGAATTCAGGGCACCTTTTATCTGCTGTTATTCGTACCGGCAATATTTTGCTTGTGAGAGAGAAAACAAAAAGAAAATGGAGGTCTTTGACAAATCCTAGAAACTGCAAAAATAATCCGATAATTTTATTCAGATGCTCATTCAAATTATTCTCGTGAAAAAAGGTGATTTGAAACTTTCGGCAATATTATAACATTCAGAATACATTCACTTCCACATCACTCTTACCCCTACTACGTATATCAACCTTACATAGCTGTAGGTATATAAAGTCATCAGCTATGTACCTCCACCGTGTAATAACACGGTGGAGGTACAGAGCAATAATAAATAAACGAAGACTTGCATTTGGAATTTATCAGGGTTTGAGCTCTTACAGACAATCGAATCGTCTCACTCGGAGAAGGTACGTTTCGCCGCCGACACATCGCCGTGGTGTACTTTTCGGCGCCATCGTTTCGCAGCCACGAAGTTTTGGAGAGAAGAGTTAAAATAGTACTCTAGTAATAACTAGTACTTGTAGAAAATTTGGATTTTTCTTCTTTCAGTTATGAGGTGTATCCTATAAACATAATCTAGAAAGAGGGGAATGCCTGATGATGTCTAGATTGTGGCGTTTGTTTCAAAACGGTAGAGTCTACTCTTTAGTTGGATTGGGTTGAGGTGGATTTAATAGGGTTGGGTTGGGTTGAGGTGGATTTTATTGGGTTGGGTTGGGTTGAGGTGGATTTTATTGGGTTGGGTTGGGTAGGAGGAAAGTTGTCCTTAATTTAAGTATTCCATAATACCAAGAGAGAGAAAGATAAGACTGAATTACCTATGATTACTTCGAACTTTTTAGAAAACTCACAGTGCTTTTGCATACCTTCATGTCTTCAAAACAATTCCCTTTGCAAATAAACACATTTATAATGGCCAAAAAGAGCTTAAATTCTTCATAAATTTCATGTAGGGCTATATTCATCGATAATCAATTCCCTAAAATCGATATTTGGGTATCAAGCTACAAACACATAACGCACGCAGAATTAAATTCACGTACTAACATAGTACTTAGATGTGTACAATAAGTACAAGTATCTAAGTTTTCGAAAATCTAAGTTGTGACTTTAATTGTCCATGAAGATTAAAGCTGAATAAGTTCTTTGCTGTAGACTAGCGATTCCAGAATCCTGAAAAAAAATCTGGGAAGTGACATTAGTCATGTCAATCCATATCTTAAAAAGTAAGTACAGAGAAAGGCGTAACGACTAAGACTTCGGAAGAGATTAAAATCCTATTGAGATAAATTAATTAAATGAAATGGCTTTTAAAATCGATATTAGCAGGTGTGACTTCGTGGAAAGCCATTGCAGAAGGATACACTTGGTAAATTTTCCACACTGTATTTATTGGCGACCGGTTTCGTAAGTTAACTTACATCTTCAGGCCTGAAGATGTAAGTTAACTTACGAAACCGGTCGCCAATAAATACAGTGTGGAAAATTTACCAAGTGTATCCTTCTAAAATGGCTTTTTCTTAAGGTACCTAATGAAAATCTGAACATTGCCTTTGCTAGAGATATTGGAGAATATCCTATTGAAAAATTTATGCGGTAAAAGTATCTTTTCAAATTAAATTTGAAGGATATATAGCTACTTAGCTCTATATAAATGTATTTCCACGGCTGTTTTGGGTGCAATCGATTCTTATCATAAACGTGATGGTGGTAAACTGCAATTATCCTCTTCATTAAGTCATTACCGACCCTCGGCATCCAGCGATTAATGTTATTCCACGATGAGTTGCATTTCATTTCGCTTCTCATTGATTCATTTGATGTAATATATAGTTGGATACAAACTTGTCGAAATTAATCGCAAAATTAATGAGTACCATTCTTCTAGAGTTTTTCGATTAGATTTGGGGTTTTATTCACTCTGTTCATCGCTCGTCAATTCGCTGCGGCGCCATATTCGTAACCAGATAGCAGTGATCGAGCGTCGAATCTTGCAGCGTTAATTTACGGGACGTCATTTCATTACGACACTATTAATCGTACAATTCGTCGTGTGTCAGTTGATACACTACACAATTCATCGATCTCCAATCCAGTCCAAGCAAGATTTATAAGATTTCAGTTTGATTGATGACGAGAGGCCTATAGTATGGTCTCCTTGTCTTAGTTTTTTGATATTTCGTATAATTCCATCACAGATTATTTACATCATTTATAATACAGCCCCCCAAAAAAACTCAGAAGATCATCATTCGACGTACCTATAACAATTTATTGAAAGATTCCGCTCCCGATTATGATGTCCCGATAATCTTGTCTTTGGTTCAAATGACACGGAGTGTAGGCTAAGAAATTCGTTTCGCTTTTCCTGTCTTCGTGAATGATAGAACTCAAAGGTTAACGAAAATAAACATTAAGATGGCCGTAGTCATTTTGACTCGAAACGGAAGAGTGGGCGGTTAGGCACTCTGCGGAATCCATTTCCGAACGCTGCCTCAAACAGATAATCCTTTCATCTTATGGCTCCTTTTCATCTCATCTCTAGTTTTCATTCGTTGTTTTTTGACCACCTTTCTTAGAGTTTGAACTGAAGTCGCGAAAGGTCCACAGCTCTTCCCTTAATAGGTTCCCTTTTACCTCAGTTTTGAAAGCGATCGGAATGACGTAATCGACTTTAATCTACCCTCAGATATTCCAGTCTCCTGAAATTACTCACTCGTCTTTTATACACCATAGAAACGAGATAGATCTGAAAATAAGAATTTTTTCGTTCCTATGCTCTTTTCTGCTTCTCCGATGATATAAAGTTCGCTCTTTCAAATCATGTCAATCTCTAAAATACCTGTTATAACTCAATACCTTCTCAAACCATGCTTGAAAGATCTTGATGACAGCTGAGAAATATTTCTCGATGTGGATCTTCGAATTGATATCAGAAAAATATTTGTAAACTTGCTTAATCTCGAGTAGTTTATTCTACACATGAAGTGGAAAAGTGGAAATATGACGTTGAAGATGGAAGCCACGAAGGGATATGACGTATGCTGAAAAATGTTTTTTAAGACTTCTGCGAAGAAACAAATGGGTAAATGTTTCAGACGGCAAGAGACGAAAGGGTTTTGAATGAAAAGAGAGAATTGTTGTAGAAGTGAGTGATATCGGAAGGGGATGAATGGTTGGATTGAAACGACGCTAAGACTATGACAAAAATTGTTATGCAAAAAGAAGAATATGGCGAAGAAGATGGGTTAGTAATGAGATCGTGAAGTAAAAAGCGTCGAACAAAGAATTTTAGGGAATATTGACCGAATGAGAACCGTGGAGACGGTAGTGGAAAACCACTGTGAATAGTTACGGTACATTTGCACTGTTTCTATCAGTCATTGCCATTAATTGCTATTTGAGTTTCACGAAGATGTAATTACCAATTGAAATCATTTTGAACTAAAACTAAATCTCTTCTGAATCAGATATTTGTTTCTTGTTGACAGGTTCAAACGGATTTAGAGTCCCACAACCACACTCTTAACCCTTCCAAAGAGTCTCCTCTATATTATCCGGTACGTTTACTTAATCAGTTCTTATTACGACTTATTCTTATCTTATCGGTCTTTGGGTTGAGCCAGTAACAGAATCCCATTGCCGTTCTCCGAGCTCAACTTCTTTGACAGAGGCGTGGCCAAAAGGAGTGGTTTTGGGGGTTCAAACCCTTAGAAATAAACGAAAGCATGCGAGAAGATGGCCTCTCACAAATATGAAATACAAACATCGTTGGAGATTCGTAGGGTATACATGTTAAAATAAATCAGTTTCTATTTTAATTAGATTTTGGGCAGGATTCCTGCCCCTGGTTGGTAGGCAACGCAGTGTTTACTCCACGATTCAACGCTCCCCACGCCCATGGACAAATCCTGGCTATGCTACTGGTGTTAGTAACGTAATTACGCTAAATGTTCATCCCAATGTTTCATTTTGACGAACGAACCGCCGAATGGTCAGCTTCGTATCACTCTTCGAATCCTTCAGAGCAGCGTACATTTCTGATCTTTTTCAGAGAGTCAGTATGGCCGTAAAAAAACAAACAGAAATCTAGTATACAGCCCTATAAAAGTAGTAGTGATCGAAGCGTCCGTTTTGAAATTATTTTGGTGTATGTAAGTATACAACACATGATTCCTTTCCAACAAAAAGGACATTTCAATTACTTGTAAATCACAGTATAAAAGAACGAGTATCATATTTCCGAAAAAAAATCTTCTCCGTATTTAACTTATATTTTTTTATGGTTTTCAGCATTGCATATTACCAAAAGAACTCTCGCTGTGTGCGACTTAATCAAATTCGATACGGTTATTGAATTAATTCGAAAAACTTTTTCCGTGAGCGTTCAGAAAACCTCGGTTCATATTTCGATCCCTTGATCTTTCTTTATTGTGCCTCCCTTTGGATTAAGTTGCTCGCTGACCTCCCCGGAGACGCATAAGGGTCAATCTTCTATGTGTCCCTTAGGAGCGCCTTTTCCCCTTTTCATCCCTTCAACCTCTCAACGCCCTCGATTCGCTTCCTCTGGGGATTCCTCTCCAATCCGAGGAAATTGTTTGAGACGCAAAACTTCCTTCCTTTCTCATAATCTAAGGCAGTGGAAGAGGAACATCGTTGATCCGTTTCGAAGTGGATGAGAGAGGGGAAGATGGGAAATCCTTCCCATCATGCACCGCGTTGACCACAGGTCTCTCCGTCACACGCTACTTTCCTCCTCCGGACAAACTTTTTCGGCAATTCCCTTCGCAACACTTTCCTCGACGCAAGACATCAGTTTCACTGACTTTTTTTCGAGTGATGTCCTCGACCGAAATTCACTTTCTCGTCGAATTGTCCTCTTGGATGTAGGTGTGACCTTTCTTTGTAACGGTTATTTCAGCAAAATTTTCCTTTCTTTCATGAATATTAACGCTTCGCTTTTCTATGAATAAAAATGTTCGACCATTACTAGGTAGTTGCAAGTTTCTTCCACTCACGATTAAAATAAAATAGAATAAATTGCAATAAAAAACAATAGGAAATTCGCATGAAAATGTTTCAAATTTTATCCATCAATAGACATTTCTTTTGGTTTCGCATTAACATTATTGCTTCGATAATGCAATACGCAAGCTCTAATAATGATAAGGCCCCTGAACAATCATTAAGATTCTTATAAGTTCAAGCTCAACTAAATTTTCTGAGGTTGTATGATTTGGGTCATGTAGGTGATGCACGGCAGTTTATCCATTTATGAAACTAAAAGTGAGTAATGCAACACAACTGAAGTGAAGTTCCAGCATCTTTATCGCTTATTTTTCTAACCACTTCTAGTCAGCCTGTGTAACTTGGTGGATATCCTAACGGCCATCTCTTGCAATTCCGTAGAACTACCGATCACTTAGTACTGTTTCATCGCTGTATGTTAATATATCTTGCCTGTCTATCTCCCTGAAAGCCCCTTATCGACCTTATTCCTCCCTGTATAAGGGCTTGGCCACGTTCCAACTAATATTTGTGACTGTTGTTTATACATCTCACTCTATGAGTGTAATGTAATGTGAGACTGACAAGTCTTAATTTGGCGCAATTAATTCGTTTGCCTTTCTCCACCATGTTTCTATGGAAGAGCTTTTCATAATTTTTTTCCTTTTTAAAATACATATTGAAAAAAGAAAACTTAGTAATTTCCATAGCAGATTTATATTCGACTTGTTTCGTCTTCAAGTCTGAAGATGTTAACTCGCTAACGAAACTGCTGCAGAAATTACTAAGTAATCCTTCAGTCAATGAGCGTGTTGAATTCTACGAAGTCATGCAAAGACACATCAATTTTATTTTCTTTTCATAATGTGCCTGGCCATGTATGTCCCGCACTGCAAATCCTCCTCTTATTTCAATATTCCTTGCCTTTGGTGCTGCTTGACTATGTCATCAATGTGACCATTGATTCTGCACCGCTGCTACCTAAACTTCGCTCTCACAATATTTACGGAAGTGAGTCTGAGTTGTGGACAGCGTTTTATCTCTTGGCCGTGGCTTATATTATCGATCTCTTGTTCGGCTTTCGACGTCTTCTCCTCCGAAGTCCGAAAGTGAGAGGTTGCATCATGAATGAGTCGCCGGTAAAAATCCTGCTCAGATGCTTCCAAAGTTTCTGTGGAGGACCTGTTAAAAGGATAATCTAAAGGAAATTGTCCATAATAAAAAGAAAAATCACATTCTGTAAATTCCTTACGAATATATGCGTTTACTCCAAGTATTTTTAGCATTATATCATTATTAGGCCCAAAAATTTAACGATAAATTATAGAACAAGGAAAAGGGTTTTAGGTACTTGGCACGATAAGGCGTGCACCTAGGAAAATTCCCAAGAAGAAACGGACATGAAAAAAGTCTGCAGAACTCGGGACTCGAACCCAAGTCTCCCAATTGCCGTCGGTTGCTCTATCCATTGAGCTATTCCACCAGAACATTTCTCCATGCCGTTTGGGAGACAATCGACCGGCAATTGGGAGATCCGGGTTCGAGTCCCGGTTCCGTCAGATTTTTTTCATGTCCGTTTCTCCTTGGGATAAATTGTAGTATAATATTTAAATACTATATTCAAATGTGACGAAATCAGGAACGAAAAATATACTTTTTCAGTGCTACTAATGAACTGCATTCTTTCTCTATTTTTTCCGAATGTATGCATGATATATACATTGGTTTGTAAAATGAATGCATTGCGGAGAGATTTTTCTTGTTTCCTGATCTGAATTTCTTCTATTCCTTACAAAAATGCTATCTTAAATTTATCCTTTTTAAGCTTTCCTTCTCCTAAGAGGCAGTGATAGGAATTGGTGGAGATTTATCGAACCTGTGTTCATTCCAATGGCGATCATTTGAGTATTTGAAGCAATGATATTTCAAGTGCTTCGACTGTTTAAGTCTTTTTGCACGTAAGCCCCCACCGGGTATCAAACCCGAAACCGCTTTCACCGAACGCGTTCCCCACATGGCAAACCAGAGGCCCATGGTGGTATTTCTATTTTAGGTTCTTTTCTAGACCAAGTAACAGAAATTCAACTATATTCATATTGCTAACTTTTACTGTTAATTTATTTAACATGTTTTAGTGAAAAATTAATTAGAATAATATCTTCTATCGTATATTTTTTCGGTATCAATATCAAATATGGCCCTTTCATAAGATGTTTTGCTTAGTCTTGAAAAAATTATATCCGCAAGAAAAGTATTGAATCAGAGTTGTTAATGAACTAGAATTTTAAAAAAATTCCGTAAGCTATATGTCGGCAGCTGGAGCTTGCACTTGGGAAACTAATGGGAAATTCCGGATTAACGATTTCAACGAACTACCCTATGTTCATTTCGGAAAAATATTTTGACACCCCAGAGAATGAAAGCTTTTCTTTCGAAATGCGCATAGGGTATTAGAAAAGCTCCAAATAGCCGTTGTTTGCGAGCAAGCCATACGTCGGCAAATGAGTTTTCTCCCGAATATGGTAACATAGTTGTCGAAATACGCATTGACAACAATACTTGCATAGCGCGACCACTGGGAACCCCACCCCCTGCTGGTGGGATTTCTTCAACGGTTAGTTTGCTCGCAAACAACGGCTATTTCAAGCTTTTCTCTAACTCTAATGTCTTACTACAGCCGTGTTCTTTTTCCTTATGGATGCGCATAGGGTAAATCCTTGCAATTGGTGATCTGGAATTTCCTGTTTGTTCTCCTAACGAGAGTTCCATCTGCCGACGTATGGCTTGCGGAGTGTTTTTAAACCACTAAACTATTATATCGCCAAACAAAATTTGACTCAATCTTCCCCTCTACCTTTCTCTCAATGGGTTACATATCTTTCTTAAATTCAAATATTCCATTTTAATTTTTTTGGCTAATGTTTGGGCGAGGAGTTTTTTCCTTATTATGGAAAAATAGCTGGGCTAATGCAGTCTTTCTTGTGTAATGCATGAGCCGCTGGTCTCACTCATTGTTGGCTTCTAGAGTCTATCTTCTGGAGGCTTATTAGCTTCTCCTAAAGCTTTCTAAGCTCAAGACACTTATAATTGCAAAAGAAACTTGTACACATTCCACAACATAAATAAAAGCACAAAGAGATTGACTAGTTTCGGTGAACCACCATCATCAGAGCCTGAAGTTGTCATGGAGCAGGAGCTATATATATATATACGGATAGAAAACAAATACTGCGGGAAGAGGGGGAAAAAACAAAGAGGGGAGATGAGGGAATAAGACGAAAACAAAAGCTAATGTTTCCCAATGGGGGAGGGTAAATGAGGGAGAAGAGTCTTAAGAAGTGGTAACTGGTTGTTACCTTCAGGTTCTCATGATGGTGGTTCACCGAAACTAGTCAACCTCTTTGTGCTTTTCTTTATATTGTGGAATTTGTACAAGTTTCTTTTGCAATTATGTGTCTTGAGAATGAAGTTCTACCAAATAACACTCGATAAGTTTTCTTTTTGCTTTCTAAGGTCTTCAATAAACCCTTATTTACTCTGCGAATGTCAACCAGCGAGGTCTGACTTCCTTTTGAGCACATTTGTTCAACCGACATATTTACCTTCTGCTCAATGTTTCAGAGTTAATTCTTATTTATATACTATTTCTATCTTTCTTATATCCAACTGCAGTTATGTGAAATAACTTTTTCTATAACAACAAGAGCAATCACCTCCTCAATATTTTAAGAAACCACTATAAATTAGGCCTGGAATGATATGTAACTCCTTAACATACTACTTTCTGCCAAATGTCGCCGGTCTGTTGCTCTCATCACTCTACGACTCCAGGTGATCAACACCTCTGAAGCCGTGCAGTAATAAAAGCAAAGATGTTCCCGCCTTTCGAGCAGTCCTTGAACGCCTTATGTTGAACACATTGCCTACACGGAAGCACACACTCGCACATTCATGTTCAATTCAGAGCTCACAGAATGACACTGAAGATGTCAGCCTGTGCTCTATGATGTAGCCCCGGATAGCGAAGTACCGTAGTTAGCGCGTTAACCTTTGGTGAAAGCGGTCCCGCGTTCGATCTCCAGTGGGATCTGCACCCGAGCTGCTTCTGCAGTAATTGCATCTTTATATTTCAATTTGACAGCATATTGAATGATTAACAAAGGTACTTTATACTTACATTATATATATATGTACAAATATCACTTAATTTTATTAGTTATCAGATAGTTAACTAACTATTAGTCTTATTTTCATTCCTGCATTTGGAATTAATCGAGTTTATATGTGCTGTGCTTATGGGGGCTCTGTGGAATTAAAATTGAGAGGGAAAGATAGCTGGAAGGAAAGCTCTTCCTCCACTGACTCGCTGTCTCGTCCCCGCCGGCTGAAGATCTCTAATCCGAGGTGTCGTTGAACATTAGGAAGATCCCTTGTCCGACTTCTCCGTGTGTAAGCCAACGAAGATCCGCATCTTCCCACTCTTTGATGAAATACCCGCTGTGACTTCCGTAGCGGAAACTTTTCCTTTCCTATATAAGGAATGCGCAACGCAACGGCCCACTTTCTTTTCGGAAAAGATTACTTTTTCTTTGCTACGTACCACATTTCAGAGGATTTGGACTGTCTACTCTTTCTTGGAGAAGTAGAACGATTCCTATTGCTAGCCAAAACCGAACCGGGCCTCATACTGCCTCCTGATAAGATTAATTAGACCACGAAAGACCTAATATTTATATTAATAGCCACATAGCGATGGTATTTATACGTCATCGAAACAAGCTCAGTTACTTGCTACGAGTACGAGAGTAACACGCTATTTAACTCGTTACTGAGTTTCGATGCTTTGCAGCATCATTAGATAGTCAGTGGCACTTCTTTCTGTAATTTTTGTAAAGATTTGCCAGTTTTGAGTCTCGCAGAAATTTACTTAGGACTAAAACAAATTCCTTCGATGCTAACGTACTCCATCAGCAGTAATGTTGTAATGGTTCTTTCCATATGAAAGGTAACTAGTTCCAAGAGAGATTGAATAAAATTCTTCCCGTTTTGTATCTCAAAGTAAAGGTGGTAAATGCGATACAACTCCAGTTCTATAATCAGACAAATTTGTTTGTTTGCGTCTCTACTGATATCACTCAAAGGAGAGACGCTTCCCATAAATCAGTATTAGCAAACAATTTAATTGTATGCTAATAATTGTTAATAGTGTGAGAGAGACGCGGCACGGTAGTTCAGTGGTTAGAATACCTGCCCGGAAAGTGGGAGACCTGGGTTCGAGTCCCAGTCGAGTCGCTATTTTTCACACTTGTTATTCCTTTGGGATTTTCGTAGGTTTTACAACCTACTAAGTTACCTTCCTTTCCTTTATCCTTAATAAATTCATTTATTATCGATTCTATATACGTTTTTAGAATACTATCGTTTGAATGGGGTATTTTTGCAAACAATGCTCCATTCCTTTAAAATGTGCGTTTTTAAATTCTAAATGACACTTCTAAAAATTAAAACAATCTGGTTTGAATAATATTTTTAGTGGCATTGCTTTAATTTTTATCTTTTAAATGATGACACGTTTCGAGCATTTTCTCACTGCAGAAGTGCCTGGCGTTACATTTTGCGACATTTTCCAAATCGTGCAAATATTTCCGTGCAAAATATTTCTATAATGTAAATACATGTGTAAGAGCGATGACCCGGACTATAATGGAATGCTACCTTATTTGATGGAGGCAGAGTATCCCAACAAGTCTTGGATCACAATCACTCATCAGATTCCCTAATATAAGAGGCGTTAGACGTCGCCCGGAAGAAGTAATCTCGAGTGGAAACCCTAGAATATTAGGGAAAAGACGCTCGAACTGTTCCTAGGAGAGACAGGATGGTGACCTCATAGGAATACTTTTCAATCTTTCGGGAAAGTGGGGTAAGAGCAATGAGGAAAGGGCGCGAGTAAGAAGAGAAAGACGCCAGAGAGAGCTCTCATTTATTAGCATACGGTTGTCTTCCCCTTCCCCTGGCTGTGTGCCGCCGACGTTTATTGCGCTCCTCCAGTCTGCAGACAACAGAGTGAATTACGGACAGATGGCCTCCGACCGGTGGGCCGGCCCTTTCTCTCCATTCCTCCCCTCTCACCTCCGTTTCTGTTTCAGAAATCTTCCGCTTCCAGCTCTTCTTCCTCCGTATCTGCAATCGCATCTCGAGCAGACCTTCGCAACGCGGAATTCCGGGAGGTGTTTCGGAGACTTTGTGCATTCGTGACTTGGCGCCATTGGAGCGCCTCTTCACAGAGCACACACACGCAGGAAATCGGGGATACCGATAGAATAAATCGTTACGCTATATATTTCTGATACACATTATCCAGAATATAAGCGGTGTGTGAGTAGATTCAAACTGAACCATGGCTAGTGAAAATATTAGTTTGTTCACAAATTTGTTTGTTCAAAAATGTCATCTTACAAAAAATCTTTCCTAGGATATTGCTCACTCAAAATGCAATGGGAAATTCGAAAAGCCTTCGTTATAACTGTAACAAAAATATTAAGCATTTACATTAAAATTAATACGATATTATGCTACAATATCAGTACGTTGTTCATTACATATACATACATATCATTCAGAAAATACATTATGTTATAAATTCAGTACATATATGATAATTTCAGTAGTTAGTAGTACTATTGTTAAAAGTCATTCGACAACTTAGGGGATTTCGCACATATGGACCCCCACCGTGAATCCAACCCGGGACCGCTTACACCAACGCGCAACCAACTAGCCCATCTGGGAGCCCCAATCTAATACATTTCAAATTGCATTTAAATACATCATGCTTGAAGTAAGATCCTGTTACTTCCTACAGTTATACGATGGTTCATGGCATGGAGGACTCATAGATTCTATCTGGCAACCAATATTCACAGTATCAGTGTGAAATAAAGTGATAATCTCTGCAATTTCTTTACTTTCTCTCAGGATGAAAAATATTCACCTCTCATTTTGGTTGGGCAAATTAAATACAGTGATTTGACCGCCATTGTCATCGCCCAATTAGAAATGTAAGGAAATTCCATGTCTATCCCTCTTTCCTCTGACTTTTTGGACATTCAAAGCGTAGATAAAACGAGAATAAATTCTTTTTTATTGAAGTTTCTATTTTTCCGTTACATAGTTGTCTATGATAATATATTTTTGTATCCTTAACTACTATTTTTCGTCATCTCATTCGGAGATGATTGATAAAAAACGTAAATATCATGAACTTTCATTTAAAATATTAAGTTCAACATATGATTGTAAACTATGACACCGGAATCGCGGTTTTGACTCACAGATATGGAGTAACAAAACATTCCTCTTTTCATACTTAACAAATACTCTTGCCTTTGATACGCGTGGTGCAAAATTAGGTGCAAGGGGAAACAGTCCTTTATTATTCCACGAATGTTTGTTCTCTTCCTTTGCAATGAGGATTCGGAGAATACTTGCATCTCACAGCTTCATTTTGGCACTGGTAATTAACTCTTTGGCCGCAGAATTAGTTCGAATTACCCTGCGCTAAAATTTTCCTCTGAATTGCAAAAGAAGGATAGAATTTAGGCTTTAAATTAATGCAATGGTGTTAACTGTAGTTAGTTATGAATGAACATAGTTTAAGAGGAAGTAATTGTGAGGAGAAAATTGAGAAAGTTTTTCAATTCCCGGATTTGTCTATTGTGAAAGGCGATGAAACTCAAGGCTTCTCTCTCCAGGTCTCGTGTTTTTCTCTCCTCAACGTCTGTATCAGCTCTTCCCTTTACTAACTCACCATCTCGTACAATGTTCGTATAATTTACTTTATCCTCATTACTTCCTTACCATCATGAGTTATGAATCAATTTTGCATTTTTTGATTTCCTTGAGATATCTTTGGTTGAACTGAAGGTTTAAGAGTTTTCAGTTCATAGAACAATCCGTTCTCTTTAGTGAGTGCGTAAACATGCTGAATCAATTTATTGCTCAGTGATCAACTGGAAAACATTTTCGAGGTCTGATAGGATTCTTGAAAGACTTTCATTTCTTACATCGCAAGGAAATACAACTCGGGGCTGATTATATCGAGGGCCATTTTTGCACCCTCGGTCAGCATTGGTATCACAAATTGGTTAATTTTCTTCAAAATAAAATTCAGAATTCCATGCAACATACATACCTGTATTTCTTTCAAAAGTGTATAAATATATAATCGCGTAAATTACAACAATGGATACCTAAGAATGTTTAAAAAGGACCTCGAATTGCCTAAATATTGGACTTTAAAAAGGCACGCGATGACGGATTTGATTTCTATGTATGTACAATTGCTTTTATCCCCAAAATTTTATCATGTATGAGTATTCGATAAAGTTGTGTGCACTCACCGAATCGGTACAGTACAGAATTATCCCTCATTACAATGACGTTGCCCCTCCCTGACCCAATACACCTCCCGTCTTCACTTCACCCCCCTCCTCCTCCTCTGCCAATTCTCTTCTCCGCCCATCAAAAAGCCTCCACTTGTGGACCAGCTACTTCTCACCGTTACAATGTGCAGACAAGTGTGAAGGGAAAGGTTAGAGTGGCTTCAGCAGAAAAGGGATCGAGGCCACCTTCCCTAATGTTGTTTTCTGCCTCTGCGCACTGTATTGGAACGCATATCCACTAAAATAACGTTTTCCCCGTCGAGCTGCGCAAAAGGAGTATTAATCTCCATTTTAGAATTACTCCGATATGAAAACAATGCGTAGAACCCCGTTTTGCTCAGAAACTTGTAAAACTTATCCGTAGAACAAAATTATCTTTAATAAAATAATGTAGTTTCATTGAAGGAGTTCTTGTCGGGAATCTTGCTTTCAGTCTACTCAAGACGTATGTTGAAATTGAAAAGAAAACGTGTGAAAAGATATATGGACGTGTCTAAAGCGAGACAATGGCTCCAGAATAGGAATATAGGGAAAATAACTGTCAACCAAAGAGACTAATCTCGCGCTTACGCCGAAAGGTAATAATGTAATGTGTGTGTTTGAATAAAGAGAAGAAGGATAATTATTTCCTCTGTAGAAACTCTACATTTGATGCGGACGTTACAGCTTATACATCAAATTATTTCTTCAAATATCAAAATAAATATGAATAATTTATGCAATTATTTAGGAGTAGGGAATCGAAAATACTCGTGTTCTCTCAACTATTAATGTGGTCGAGTAAATACTCTCGAGCTCTAAAAAAACACTTTTTAAATTTCAACTGCTTCTCATAGAATTTTCATAATTATATAAACAATAAAAGGAAAAATCAAAATGTCTATCTTTTTAACATCATTTAATTTATGAATTAATTAGTAATAAAATACAAGGCCATTATAGTAGTAACATAGTTGTAAAGTAATAGTATATATTAGTTTAAGTTGTTTCGTAGTGATCAAGTTGGAGTTAAAGAAATCACTCTTTTGCAACGAATAATGTTGACAGGCATAATGGAAATATTTTATTTAAATAATCTAAACACATCTAAAACAACACATATCGTACACAACAGTCCACACATATTTAGCTCAGACCAAAGTGAATCTAGTCAAACATTGAGTAGCCAAATAATCGCAAACGAAAGGAACTCTCAGAGAGAGATAAGAATGTAATAGATAAGGGACCGAAGTCTATTGAGACTTTCGTTTGCCACCGCTCAATCTCAGCTTCGCCAAACAGCGTATGAATTAATTTTTCAATAGAGAATATCAAACTCGATTTTTGGTACTTGATACTGGGTAAAATTCCAGAACTTGGACCCACTACTAATGAAGATCAAGTTTGTGGCTGTTTTATCCCTCAAAATTAATGATTTGTTTTCCAAATCTATACGTATATCAATATTCTGTTTAGATTGTAAATAGAGGAGAAATTCGACGCTGAATTTATCAGGAAAGTGTTCTGCAAAGCGTGGAGATCGATCTGCCAAAGTGTTTTGCATAAGATTTTCCTTTGTGACTTCCAACCACTACCTACGCTAACCGCGACTTTGTAAAGAAGGTCACCGTGGTTGATGAAGTTTGTCAAGTTGAAGCTTTACAGTAATATGAAAGCAATTAAACTTTAGGTAATGTTTTGTCCTAGAATAAACCTATTTCATTCATATTGGGTCAAAACTAAAACGCTCACATGAATTCTTCCCGCATAATTTTTGATCCCGCAGCGATACATTTTTCTTCTTCAATCAATTAACTTCCAATAAAATTTATGAACTTATTAGACGTACATAAGAAATTAATTGCAAGAACTCCATAATTATTGGTAAAATTAAGGAGATAAGTGATAGGATGAAATTGTTTTGAGTTCCTCTACAATTACCCAAAATCCTTAATAACTTAGACAATGAAATCGATCGTTTGAATCTTCTTCATTTTGGTATTCATTAAGAATAAGGTGATAAAGAAATTTTCCTTCATTTTTAATACAACTTCACCTGCATATTTACGGTTAGGAAGATGATCTATTTACAGCGTTATGTTGTACTGATCAAGATCTGCGAAATCGATTGTTTATCTTAATTTACCCCTCTTTAACGCTAACAGGTAAGCAGGCCACTCCAAACCGTATTTAAGAATGAAGTTTGTTAAACATCCCCACGCATAAATTCCTGCAGTAGATAGTCCGCATATGAGACTGAGTAACACGCTTCCACTAATTTTCTAAAAGCGAAAATTTCACCTCATTTTATATTAATGACGGACTATGCAGTCCAAGCTTATCATATTACAACACGCATATTACCTACGTAACGTACTTCAAGTATCTATTGCCTGGGGCAGATGTGAAAAAAAAAACTTTTCTGCCGAAATCCTTCCTAGGAAACGTTCACAAGAAATTGCACAAGAAATTTTTTCAAAATATATTTTGTCGATTTAATCTTCATCTCATATTTACTGTTTCTTCGTATACAGTGAAAGAAGTTATTGATAATAACATACTGATATGTTATTCTGTCATTGAATAAATAAGCTCGATTGAAAATAATAAGTGTTGTCAGAACATATTTAGTACAATTTATTCTCAAAACGTACAATTTTAGAAAATTGTAAGGCAAATGTCGATCAGCTATATATGTTGACATCTATTGTTATATAATTAAGTGAAAATGCAACAAAAATATTGGGATAATCATAACGTAGCCCTCTTCCCAGGTTTCAGAAACTAATTGGAAATCAATAAAATCAGTTAACATACAGGATTATTCCTTCATATCGTCGTTAAAAGAACACATATCATAGCATTAACTATTCAATTTTCTGTTTATCAAATAAATTTTATTGTAAGAGTATAGATTTGCACAAAATCCAAAGTAAGATTGAGACACTAGTTGGCAGTATAAAATTTGACTACCAAACCAAACTTAGGAAAGGAAAGATACAGCTTTCCTACGGTTATATTTAAGCTTTTATTTTAAGCCTCTTTTTTACCATAAATATATGATAAATATTCACAGCATACAAGAAAGAAAATATTTTCACCTCCGACAATTCATTTTCAGTAGATTTGGCTTAGGTAGTTGCATTGTGAGTGTCTTTTAGATGTTGGTGAGGGTTCTGGTTAGACTGGTGAATTTGAGCTCAATAATAAACTGCGAGCATCATGCACTTTCAAAAGGTAATTTTTTCCATGACGTTTCGGTTTATGTACTTTTATCACATCTTAATATTTGATTAAATACAAATATGCATTGATGTCAAAGTCATCAGTGGAATTAGTCAAATGTTTATCCATAAATACGTTTGAATTCATATGCAAATGGATACACTGCAAATACTCGAATTGTAAAAAATACACACCTCTTTTCTGAATGCATATCCTTGCGGAAAGTGAGAAATCTCTTTTGTTGTGCATCGTAATGCAATCTCTTTTTTTGTACATTGTAACTATTTCGTTTTATATGACTTTGCATAAAGTTTTCTTATCATCCAATTCGTCATTCTCTCTCCAATCCACCGAATTCTTGCGAAAAAGCGAATCTCACATTTTTCATTAAATTCGAGTAAACAAAAGCCTTAACTTCTATCTCTGATCCATAATAATTCCTTGCAATAGATTCTTTCCAGCAGTACAAATGCTACTTTCCATGTCACTGTAATTCAGTTTCATTAAAACTCCCTAGAACACCCGCCTTAAAACTGGATAACCTCAATCTAAGTCCTAACTCATAGTTTTGCCCGGAAATCAAACTTGGGTCAATTAGCCCTCAAAGGAAGCTCTATAAGAAGAGTTTAGAGCCGTTGCCTGTGACATTTCATCCCTTTATTTCGATCTCTGACTGCGGAGAACATGTACAAAAGATGTAAAGCGAAATAAGGAAATCTCCTGTTTATTCTCTAGATCTTGTAAAATTCAACGGAATGGGTGATAAGACTTGGAGGGCTTCTGGTGTGGCGTACAGAGACTGAATAATAAGGGGTGGGGAGGCATTGTTATTGAAAGTGGGGATGAGGGATGGGGCAGAATTCGGAGTGGAAGGAGAGACGCGAATCGGCGAGATAACATGTGTTATAGGGTGCGACACAGCGAGGCACTGGATTCGGAGAGATGGAGAGGCCCTTCTTACGAGTAGAGCTTCCGAGGCGGCATAATTAAACCTGCCTTCTCCTCCTCACATGTGGTGAACTTCATTGCCGCGCCTTACCATCCCCTCTCTCTGCTCCTTTTTATCGCCTCCCCTTCTCATTTACACCCGCCTATCCTTCCTTATCTCAAATATTTAAGACCCTTCGCCCCTACGCTCTTCTCCCTGCATCGCCATGTTTTCTCTTTCTACGCACCCTCTGTCATTCCTCGCAGCCATTCCACGCTTTCTTTTTCCGTGCACGCATGGTTTCTTCCTTCACAACTATATTTGTCACCAACCTTTCCGTAATTTCATTCCATGCGCTTTGTCTCATGGATCTTGCTTAGCCTTACACATTATTGTCGGCATCAATGAATATATTAGAACGATTATTTCGTTTTTCACTTAATAGAATACATGTTAGCATGAGTATTGTGCTGCAATTACTTATAAAAACTAAAATCATTGCATGATATCAACAATAAAGTTGAATTTGATAAAACCTTCTTGTTTGGATACTCATGTAACACGTAGCGGACGGATCACGAGTTTTCTCGCGTGTTGTCCGCCATCTGTTACGGACGGTCCACGAGTTTTCTGCACACCGTCCTTTTGTGACTGTTTCGTCTCTTTAGGGGTATAGAATAATGTTTAAATCAAACTCAGTTTATTGCACGTATCTTTGCTTGTTCTACATGTTTATTGCATTTTAGTGGGAAGAAAAGGAATTTTTCTAGCCTCATAAGTTTCATGCAATAACAACCTTCTCCCTTTCCCTCTATTTCAAAGAGTCGACAATTTTATCTTGAACTCGTGCTTTAAAAATTACCTCTTTTGAGAGACGAAAGGCTATGAAAGAAATTAAAATACATTCCGGCGTTTTTGAAAAGCATTTCAGATATTCTTAGGGAGAACGGAGATGCGGATGACAGTGCAATTGGAAGTTTTGATGGTTTTCATGAAGGACGATTCTATTGAAATAATTGTAATTCCAAAAGATAAGGGAAAATCCAAACATATGGCTGGAGCTGGCTATTTGTCTCGATGTAATACTAAATGCACACTAACAATGGTAGAGTGTACAAAAATGAACATATCAATCAATTAAATACAAGAGGAATGAATTTATTTATGTATAGTATTATTTGTATTGCACATTNTTTAAAATAATACATATAACTAAATATAGATACATACATATAAAACCACAAAATTTAGTTTCTAATCTTTCCTTATCGACTTTTATTTCAACGTGCTTATAAAATATGCATAGGACATTTATAAATCGGAGCAGCTCCTCCTCCTTCGATCTGTTTATACAAACCCATAATCTGCGAATAAATTTTATCTACTCGATGGATAATATTTCTAGAGTTTTTTATGTTAACATTTTTTTTGAAAACTCTCAAAACAGCCACTCGTTCATCGTACGCAAATCTTTTTGTACTCTCGAAGGAATAATTTCAATAATATATAGGAGAAGAATAATATATAGGCGAGCCTTCCGAAATTTTCTCCTATATTTTTCAATTATTTTAGAATCATATAAATTTAAACGTCGATTTTACAATCTTAATCAATTTTTCTTTCTTCTTTGGAAGGTTCGCGTTAGAAAGAAAGGAAAACGGGGGGACGAACAAGGATAATATGCTTTCCGCCTCTTCTGGGCTCTTTACTCCCGAATTGTATTTTGAGCGGTCAAGAGTGAAAGTGTAATGAAGCAAGCTTCCTCATCAGGAAGAGGCCCTCACTCGAGAAACACACTAGCGTGCTTCATTGGAAGCCATTGTGTCTACTCACACTCGCCTCTTCTCATCCTGCGAAACTGACAACCCGCCAAGAAATTAGTGAAGCATGTTGCCTACATTTACGGCGCTTGAGCTGTAATACCACGTTTCCGCTGCCGTTGAAATCTCGCCCCTAATGTACAAGATGGTGATAAGTTCATTTATATCTCTTAGATAAATAAAAAGCAGTCATTGGAAATATGTCTTCTCGAGTGAATGAATTAAGTGATGCTGGCGGAATAGGGTCTGAGATTAGTTTATAAACTTTACCCTCAGGATTTTCCAAAAAGGAGTGATATTATAGAAATGTTGCAGTTGAAATTTGTATCAAAACGAAAATTGTAGCCTAAAAATTCAGTGGAGTAATTCAGCATATTATGAGAAGTTTTCATGAGATACAAGAGAAAGGATTTTTTTAATTTACATAAATGCATTTCTGTTTTAAACAATATTTGCATTATGCATTTATGTAAAACAAGTAAAGAGTGATAATTTACATGTTCTATTACGCATTTTGCAGATGTTTCTTTACGATTTTTCGACCAAATTTAGGATTTCATACTAAAATTGAGATAAAGGGTAGTTAAAATTAGATTCATGATTTTCATAATTTACGATAATATTTCTTTCAATTTCTAAAGTGATTTGAATGAAAAGTACACTCCTGCTTTCTGAAGTGACTGGTGAACTTCAATTGATTAATATCAGTTTTAAATTTCCATTGTTAACAAAAGGGTAGTTCCGCGAGTATTCGATCGATTATTTGCTCTTTCTCTCTCTCATCTCGTTATAAGAGAACTAATTTGCCATCAGTGAAGAAAGAAAAGGGTATATTTCTACGAAACATTCGTAGAAACGAGGAGAGATTTCATGTCTTCTTTCCTTTTGTGATTAGAAGAAACTATAAAGCCTCCATCATACGCCACTTCTCTCTTTCTCCGACTCCTCCATTTCCGCTACTTTTACGCCCTCTTTCCTTCCCACGCTACCACATCGACGATTTCCAGGAGCTTTCTATTCCTCCAAGAATTCCTCTCCTCGTTCTCCCTCCGCCGACGATTTAGACGCCCTCCGCCGGCAGAAGAGCACGCGCCCTCCGATAGTAAAATGCCCCTCGTAAATCCTCGCTTGCCAAGCTCAAGAGGGGAAGGAAGTGTTTTAAGGCGCGGCCTTCTGGAATGGGAAGGAAAGGGTAAGAGAGCCTCTTCCACTAACTCCTCTCCGAAATGAAGTTTGCCTTGGGAGCGTGATGGTCCTCCTTACAAGGGGAAAGGTGCGGAATTTAATGTAGAAGCGCCGCGAAAATGCACGCGGGGGACGGCCGATTTGTTACAAAAAAGGCCTTTCTCTCTCCTTCTCACCCCATCTTTGCTTTCTCTACTCCCACAAGGTTGCTACCGTCCGATTTCTACCCGGGTGTACTCAGTTCTTTGAGATTTTTTTCCAGTGTCTCCCGAAAATTTCTGCGCTAGACAGCTGTGAGATATTTGATTTGCGAAATCGCGAGAACAATTTGTACATTTGATGCTTCATGCACCGAACATACTAACATGTAAGTGGTGAATGTAAGAAATAAAAAACCCAGTTACATATTATTTATTAAGCTATTAAATTACAAAATCGGCTTATGATATTGTAGTAATTCATCAACGAGAGAGACAAAAGTAAATATAAATGGCATTAAAAGATCCTAAATTCCCCTGTTCTTCATGTGATTTTTCTCCCTTTTTGGGTAGTTGACTGAAGTTTATCACCAAAATCCTGCTAAAATAAGGGAAAAAGAACAGTGTTGGTTCGAATTACTGATGCATTAAGGTGGACAGATTAAGAAAAGCATGGTTTCTTCTAGGAAAGCAAAAATTGGAAAACTTAAATTCCATTAAAACATTTCAAGCTTGAGATGAATATGGTCGTGAAGGAGACTTTTCTTTGTTGTATTCAGAAATTTTATAAAAATTAATAAAATTAATTCCATTAATTCATTCCTTTCGAACAATCACAGTCAATGATAGAGTTCCAATAAGTATACTCCGGTAATAAAAATGACCCTTGCAAGATGATGAGATATGATTTATTCAATAACTGATTGGAAAAATTACCAGTTACAATTAAAATAACTGATTAAAAATGTCCAGTCCTTGCTAGGTTAAAAGATTAAGGAGTATTTATTATTCAGATTTAAGTCGCATTATGCTATCTCGGTGAGGAAAGCTCTTCATATGTTAAACGTACCTCTTTTTATTAATAATTTATACTTATATGTTAAAATATTTCAACTTCAAAGTTTCAAGCATTTTGTAGGAATCACGCACGCATTTAGAGACTAAATTCATCCCTAAACATTTCTTTGTGCTTCACAATAAATTTTAATGTCAAAGGATTTTCCGTGAGCCGTCTCTTTGTAGCGGTTTTTTAACAAAACGTTTCCTCCCTACCTGAGAACATCGCTATTTTCCTCGAATATAAGTTGTTTTTGTGTCGTGCACGGGACATTAAGCTTTTCATTTCTCTTTTTGTTGCACACGAGAAAAACAACCGCCACTCCCACACCGCATTAAATGGGACTTTTCTCATTCTGATCGTTGATAAAAGAAACCGTTTATCCTTTGATTTCGTCTTTGGAATACCCAACTGCTTTGCCACTTTGTTTTTAATCCTATGAGATATCGCGTGAAGTAGCGAAGTGACAGACGTTATACCAAATCATTGATGAAAAATTGCATTTATTCTGAGAAGATTAACCGGAAAAGGAAATTTCAGATTTCCAGCTCATATGTTTCCTAGAATATCTTCAGTGCTCTATAAGAAAAACACTGTATTAATTAGAGGTTTAAAAACACTCTAAAATCCGTTTTGTCGGTGGCTCGTACCCGCCCTCTGAGACCAGGTCTAGAAACAGCGAAAAAGAAACAGATTAACCGACCCTTTCTTTAAAAACAAAACTCCGTCCTCAAATATTTTAATTCATTCTTATGAGGCAAACGGGTAACACTAGCTCCAGTTTTCTGACAGTCCGAACGAACCTCATCACAGCTCTAAAAAGCCTCTTTTGGCTTGATTCTATACCAATATTTAGCCAACATCAAGGAAAAATTTTCATTATACTTTGAAATTAGAGAGAAGTTCCTGTATTTGACTGTAGATTTGACTTTGAAGTTTTTTGACAAGAGCCAAACTAAGTCTAATCGGAGGAAAAAAAATCTTTCAATTAATGAAAAGGCTTTTAAATGCGCATTAATAGAGAAGGCCGAGGTAATAAACCGATGGAAGGTTTTGAAAGAGAGAAGTCAATATTAAAGATTTCAAAGTTTCCGACACTCCAGTATGGTCATCTTGAGTACGAGAAAATTATATTGATAAATTGTATGATTGATAGAATTTCCCTTTTTAAGGAGTATCCTAATTAATATGAATAAAATATTCTCATAGTTTTTACATATAATATGAAGTAATGAAATGATTATCTTAAATACTTGAGGCATAGATAGAGGAAGTGAGGAAGAGGGAATCCTGAAGGAATATAGGCGATTGGGTGCAGTGGTTCTAGAATCGAAACTCAGTGACACCCGAGCACTAGTGGACTAATTTAAAGGCAACTTGAATCAACAACACTCTAGGGTTTCAGTACAATTCCTAACATTATATGGTGATTTTATTTCTCAACTTATTTTATTCTTGAAGCGTCATGATGGTCCCCTGACATTCTACTTTATCGTGTATTGATGGAAAAATAGTATTCATCTAAAGACTTTGACGTATGCGTCACTAATGAAAGACCAGAGTATCGAGATATCAGATTTAGTAATAACGATTTCAATTTTTACAACTATGAAACCTCATTATGTTAAAGGTAAATGTGAGAAAAATGATGTCGTTTGAATCAAAGTATTTACTGGAAGTTTATTTTTTAAATCCCTTCGGTCGCAGGGTAATTAATACTAAACATATTATTGCATCTTTTCTTATGCGATTCATCAAGTGAATTTTAGGAGAGAAATGATGATTCATGTTACTAAGAATATCATCTTAATCACATCATGGAAGTTATTTCACGTCATAAATAAAAATCACGGGTCAACGAACATCTGCAGCATCAACAACACATGCAGCATTCAAAAGGATCATTTTCATGGTTAACTGGACTGAATAGACCTTAAGGTGTCCTTCTTAAGCGTGGAACGACCGTTGCAACTGCGATATCATGAATGACTCTCAGGCTGTATCTAGATCGATAAACAGAGTCATTTACTAGAGATCAAAACCAGAAAAGAGATTATAAACTGGCCGAACGTAATAACTTAGTTGATTTACGCCTAAAAGGGCATCTTTGCCAGTGTAATCGCGTATTAACCGCCTCGTGGACGTAACGGAATTAAGCGGAAGGGGTAAGATGAGCTCCGGGGATTAGAGGGGTGGGCGGCTCCAGATTAGATGGGCGATGGCCCATTCAAGAAGGGAATTGTTTAGCCGACTCGACTTTCTCGGAATTTTCCAATTAAAAACTTTTCACTCTGACGTTAATATACATTCACATGGGATAAAAATCTTCAAAAACGCTCGCAAAATAGAAAATTAAGCCATCAATGAATTGCTAAAATTAAAGGATATGTTATCTTTGCTTTTCTGACCACAACTCCAAGAAAACATTTGGTATTTTAACATGCTCTGTACTCTCCAATTCTTTGAAAACACCTTTGCAATAAATTCTGCTTCTAAGTAAAAAATAGCCCAACCTAGTTTTTATATCACCTTCGAAACATCGATTAACCATAAAATATTCTGTAATTTAGCAGCTGGTAATCAACGTTACATTACACATAAATTTTCATCCCACCTAAATGAAAACATTTGGTACTGTTGTTTCATTGAATTATTGTTACGGAAAATAGTTTCAGAATGGCTTATTTTATTTCGATTTATTACATTGTTATCTGTCTAGAAAGTATTCAGCGGTTGAGAACTCATTCCCCCTACCATTAGCTACGAATTGCTAGGAGAGGTAAATGAAGCTTACTAGACAATACGAGGAGTGAGATAATCTCCCCTGTTTTCCTCACTAAGATAGAATGCTGTAAGCGAAACAAGTCTACGTAGGTAAAGCATATAACAATATGAGTAACACTTTTCGTAGCATTTCATAAGGAGAGACTTTAATCAATACAGTTATCACTTATAGGTCAGTAGCTTTCATATCATCACAGCCAAGAAAAATACTGAGACAATAGTAAAGGAAAGACAATTTTCTCTATGCTATATCGAAAGATAAATGAAAAATATTTCTTTCTGCAAGATGTGGTAACAGGAAGTTTTGCTATAGAAAATCGGTTCATCATTTCACGGATATTTAAAATTATTGGAGAGAATAACTTAAGACCTCGCTTGCAGCAAAGACAGCTGAGTGCCACGTTTAGCCCATTCCATTTTATACTAGCATTGATAGTAACTACGACTCAAAGACGACTATAATCCCAAATTATGATGTTAATGCTGATCATTAAGATCATCAAAGAGGGAATTGATCTATCTCCAACTTCTCAAATTATTTTATAGAATTACATATTTACTCAAGTTATCTTAAAGTTGAAGTTTCTACAAAATTGTTGTTTGCATAATAGAAATTCGTCCGTAGTACTTCACGTAAATCACCCAATTTATTCTTATTTTATTATTATTTATTCTTTTGGTGAGGTTATATCAAAGTGGCCTCTCTTCCACCTAACCTATGGAGATATTACACAGTATTACTACTAATATTACATTAATGATTAACATTAATTTACAAAAATTACTTGGGTGACCCCAGCTCATACATTTAAAAAAGCTGAAAAAAATTTAAGAAGAATAGTAGATAAAGATGATGAGATATGATTTATTCAATAACTGATTGGAAAAATTACCAGTTACAATTAAAATAACTGATTAAAAATGTCCCTGTCATTGAATAAATAAGCTCGATTGAAAATAATAAGTGTTGTCAGAACATATTTAGTACAATTTATTCTCAAAACGTACAATTTTAGAAAATTGTAAGGCAAATGTCGATCAGCTATATATGTTGACATCTATTGTTATATAATTAAGTGAAAATGCAACAAAAATATTGGGATAATCATAACGTAGCCCTCTTCCCAGGTTTCAGAAACTAATTGGAAATCAATAAAATCAGTTAACATACAGGATTATTCCTTCATATCGTCGTTAAAAGAACACATATCATAGCATTAACTATTCAATTTTCTGTTTATCAAATAAATTTTATTGTAAGAGTATAGATTTGCACAAAATCCAAAGTAAGATTGAGACACTAGTTGGCAGTATAAAATTTGACTACCAAACCAAACTTAGGAAAGGAAAGATACAGCTTTCCTACGGTTATATTTAAGCTTTTATTTTAAGCCTCTTTTTTACCATAAATATATGATAAATATTCACAGCATACAAGAAAGAAAATATTTTCACCTCCGACAATTCATTTTCAGTAGATTTGGCTTAGGTAGTTGCATTGTGAGTGTCTTTTAGATGTTGGTGAGGGTTCTGGTTAGACTGGTGAATTTGAGCTCAATAATAAACTGCGAGCATCATGCACTTTCAAAAGGTAATTTTTTCCATGACGTTTCGGTTTATGTACTTTTATCACATCTTAATATTTGATTAAATACAAATATGCATTGATGTCAAAGTCATCAGTGGAATTAGTCAAATGTTTATCCATAAATACGTTTGAATTCATATGCAAATGGATACACTGCAAATACTCGAATTGTAAAAAATACACACCTCTTTTCTGAATGCATATCCTTGCGGAAAGTGAGAAATCTCTTTTGTTGTGCATCGTAATGCAATCTCTTTTTTTGTACATTGTAACTATTTCGTTTTATATGACTTTGCATAAAGTTTTCTTATCATCCAATTCGTCATTCTCTCTCCAATCCACCGAATTCTTGCGAAAAAGCGAATCTCACATTTTTCATTAAATTCGAGTAAACAAAAGCCTTAACTTCTATCTCTGATCCATAATAATTCCTTGCAATAGATTCTTTCCAGCAGTACAAATGCTACTTTCCATGTCACTGTAATTCAGTTTCATTAAAACTCCCTAGAACACCCGCCTTAAAACTGGATAACCTCAATCTAAGTCCTAACTCATAGTTTTGCCCGGAAATCAAACTTGGGTCAATTAGCCCTCAAAGGAAGCTCTATAAGAAGAGTTTAGAGCCGTTGCCTGTGACATTTCATCCCTTTATTTCGATCTCTGACTGCGGAGAACATGTACAAAAGATGTAAAGCGAAATAAGGAAATCTCCTGTTTATTCTCTAGATCTTGTAAAATTCAACGGAATGGGTGATAAGACTTGGAGGGCTTCTGGTGTGGCGTACAGAGACTGAATAATAAGGGGTGGGGAGGCATTGTTATTGAAAGTGGGGATGAGGGATGGGGCAGAATTCGGAGTGGAAGGAGAGACGCGAATCGGCGAGATAACATGTGTTATAGGGTGCGACACAGCGAGGCACTGGATTCGGAGAGATGGAGAGGCCCTTCTTACGAGTAGAGCTTCCGAGGCGGCATAATTAAACCTGCCTTCTCCTCCTCACATGTGGTGAACTTCATTGCCGCGCCTTACCATCCCCTCTCTCTGCTCCTTTTTATCGCCTCCCCTTCTCATTTACACCCGCCTATCCTTCCTTATCTCAAATATTTAAGACCCTTCGCCCCTACGCTCTTCTCCCTGCATCGCCATGTTTTCTCTTTCTACGCACCCTCTGTCATTCCTCGCAGCCATTCCACGCTTTCTTTTTCCGTGCACGCATGGTTTCTTCCTTCACAACTATATTTGTCACCAACCTTTCCGTAATTTCATTCCATGCGCTTTGTCTCATGGATCTTGCTTAGCCTTACACATTATTGTCGGCATCAATGAATATATTAGAACGATTATTTCGTTTTTCACTTAATAGAATACATGTTAGCATGAGTATTGTGCTGCAATTACTTATAAAAACTAAAATCATTGCATGATATCAACAATAAAGTTGAATTTGATAAAACCTTCTTGTTTGGATACTCATGTAACACGTAGCGGACGGATCACGAGTTTTCTCGCGTGTTGTCCGCCATCTGTTACGGACGGTCCACGAGTTTTCTGCACACCGTCCTTTTGTGACTGTTTCGTCTCTTTAGGGGTATAGAATAATGTTTAAATCAAACTCAGTTTATTGCACGTATCTTTGCTTGTTCTACATGTTTATTGCATTTTAGTGGGAAGAAAAGGAATTTTTCTAGCCTCATAAGTTTCATGCAATAACAACCTTCTCCCTTTCCCTCTATTTCAAAGAGTCGACAATTTTATCTTGAACTCGTGCTTTAAAAATTACCTCTTTTGAGAGACGAAAGGCTATGAAAGAAATTAAAATACATTCCGGCGTTTTTGAAAAGCATTTCAGATATTCTTAGGGAGAACGGAGATGCGGATGACAGTGCAATTGGAAGTTTTGATGGTTTTCATGAAGGACGATTCTATTGAAATAATTGTAATTCCAAAAGATAAGGGAAAATCCAAACATATGGCTGGAGCTGGCTATTTGTCTCGATGTAATACTAAATGCACACTAACAATGGTAGAGTGTACAAAAATGAACATATCAATCAATTAAATACAAGAGGAATGAATTTATTTATGTATAGTATTATTTGTATTGCACATTAATATGTAATATATCAGTTATTTTTGCAAGCAATACATAATTTATCAAAATAAAATTCAAGCTTATTATT
>KZ308325.1:1480618-1534842 GCA_000376725.2 Ladona fulva | reverse complement strand
GGGGGGACGAACAAGGATAATATGCTTTCCGCCTCTTCTGGGCTCTTTACTCCCGAATTGTATTTTGAGCGGTCAAGAGTGAAAGTGTAATGAAGCAAGCTTCCTCATCAGGAAGAGGCCCTCACTCGAGAAACACACTAGCGTGCTTCATTGGAAGCCATTGTGTCTACTCACACTCGCCTCTTCTCATCCTGCGAAACTGACAACCCGCCAAGAAATTAGTGAAGCATGTTGCCTACATTTACGGCGCTTGAGCTGTAATACCACGTTTCCGCTGCCGTTGAAATCTCGCCCCTAATGTACAAGATGGTGATAAGTTCATTTATATCTCTTAGATAAATAAAAAGCAGTCATTGGAAATATGTCTTCTCGAGTGAATGAATTAAGTGATGCTGGCGGAATAGGGTCTGAGATTAGTTTATAAACTTTACCCTCAGGATTTTCCAAAAAGGAGTGATATTATAGAAATGTTGCAGTTGAAATTTGTATCAAAACGAAAATTGTAGCCTAAAAATTCAGTGGAGTAATTCAGCATATTATGAGAAGTTTTCATGAGATACAAGAGAAAGGATTTTTTTAATTTACATAAATGCATTTCTGTTTTAAACAATATTTGCATTATGCATTTATGTAAAACAAGTAAAGAGTGATAATTTACATGTTCTATTACGCATTTTGCAGATGTTTCTTTACGATTTTTCGACCAAATTTAGGATTTCATACTAAAATTGAGATAAAGGGTAGTTAAAATTAGATTCATGATTTTCATAATTTACGATAATATTTCTTTCAATTTCTAAAGTGATTTGAATGAAAAGTACACTCCTGCTTTCTGAAGTGACTGGTGAACTTCAATTGATTAATATCAGTTTTAAATTTCCATTGTTAACAAAAGGGTAGTTCCGCGAGTATTCGATCGATTATTTGCTCTTTCTCTCTCTCATCTCGTTATAAGAGAACTAATTTGCCATCAGTGAAGAAAGAAAAGGGTATATTTCTACGAAACATTCGTAGAAACGAGGAGAGATTTCATGTCTTCTTTCCTTTTGTGATTAGAAGAAACTATAAAGCCTCCATCATACGCCACTTCTCTCTTTCTCCGACTCCTCCATTTCCGCTACTTTTACGCCCTCTTTCCTTCCCACGCTACCACATCGACGATTTCCAGGAGCTTTCTATTCCTCCAAGAATTCCTCTCCTCGTTCTCCCTCCGCCGACGATTTAGACGCCCTCCGCCGGCAGAAGAGCACGCGCCCTCCGATAGTAAAATGCCCCTCGTAAATCCTCGCTTGCCAAGCTCAAGAGGGGAAGGAAGTGTTTTAAGGCGCGGCCTTCTGGAATGGGAAGGAAAGGGTAAGAGAGCCTCTTCCACTAACTCCTCTCCGAAATGAAGTTTGCCTTGGGAGCGTGATGGTCCTCCTTACAAGGGGAAAGGTGCGGAATTTAATGTAGAAGCGCCGCGAAAATGCACGCGGGGGACGGCCGATTTGTTACAAAAAAGGCCTTTCTCTCTCCTTCTCACCCCATCTTTGCTTTCTCTACTCCCACAAGGTTGCTACCGTCCGATTTCTACCCGGGTGTACTCAGTTCTTTGAGATTTTTTTCCAGTGTCTCCCGAAAATTTCTGCGCTAGACAGCTGTGAGATATTTGATTTGCGAAATCGCGAGAACAATTTGTACATTTGATGCTTCATGCACCGAACATACTAACATGTAAGTGGTGAATGTAAGAAATAAAAAACCCAGTTACATATTATTTATTAAGCTATTAAATTACAAAATCGGCTTATGATATTGTAGTAATTCATCAACGAGAGAGACAAAAGTAAATATAAATGGCATTAAAAGATCCTAAATTCCCCTGTTCTTCATGTGATTTTTCTCCCTTTTTGGGTAGTTGACTGAAGTTTATCACCAAAATCCTGCTAAAATAAGGGAAAAAGAACAGTGTTGGTTCGAATTACTGATGCATTAAGGTGGACAGATTAAGAAAAGCATGGTTTCTTCTAGGAAAGCAAAAATTGGAAAACTTAAATTCCATTAAAACATTTCAAGCTTGAGATGAATATGGTCGTGAAGGAGACTTTTCTTTGTTGTATTCAGAAATTTTATAAAAATTAATAAAATTAATTCCATTAATTCATTCCTTTCGAACAATCACAGTCAATGATAGAGTTCCAATAAGTATACTCCGGTAATAAAAATGACCCTTGCGATGATGACGTACATTATACAGCGGCCGGGGTGGCGGATTACTTAGCGTGCTCGCATTCTAAGGCCAAGGTTCCAGACTCGAGTCCCCATCTGTCGATTTTTTCAGGCCAGGGAGTGGTTGTGTGATCGTAAATAATAATACTTATAATTAAAATGGATTTAAATGTAATCTTCCTGTTTCTATTTAAGAAGTTATTATTATCATCATCAATATTAATCTCGTACCACTGAGGTTTTGCTTAATTGCATTAACGTTATTTTAGCGAGAAAAGTGCAATTGGCACGATACATAACTATATTATAAGAGAATTTAAAATATTAATTTAGATTCAACATAATGACACTAACATTTTGGGGAATTGTGCAATAATTTTCTCCCTCAAAAGAGTTACGCACGTAAGCGAAACTCATAGACGTCTTCTTTTTAGTTCGTAGCAACCTATTAACATTCATTTATACGTATCATAAACAAAGCAAACCAAACCTCCATTATACCGCTTACATTTATCCATCTACTTACCACTGATGGATCGTTTAATTTTCGTTTTTTTTATCATCATATGAATTAATTTCTATTTTACTGACCGATCTATCCTGTAACCTAAATATTTGTATATCATAACTTTATTTTCTGTTTACTTATGCAAACAAATTTCTGTTTGTTTGATCTATATAACAGTGTACTTTTTGGTTGCCTTTGATATCTGTTTTAACCTGCTTTCTTCTTAAAATATAGCTATCTATCCGTAGATTTGGCTGGTTGTTAGCTCCCCCCCCCCTCTTCTTGCGGGTATTTTTCTATGGTGATAGTGTATTTTTCCTAAGTGCAAACATAGGTTTTTAAACCCGCAGACTATTATTCTTCTACGCACTTTTTTTAAGCTATCTCTTTCAAAATTTATATGACGAAGAGTTGAGTGTAAGAAGAGAATAAACTCTCTATCTCAGCCTAAAAAAGTCGTTTTATTTTACCTATTGTTATCACCTTAAATTCCTTTCAATTAATAAATACCAACATTATTCTAGTCCTGCGTATTTGTAGTTTACTTTGAAATTGCTTGAAATATTCGAATGCTTAAACCAAATGATTTGTCTTCAATTGGCTGTAACTTTAAATCTTATTCTCATGAGAAGCTTTTATAGCTATTATAGAAAGGGTTAAATAAGAACTAAGTTTAAAGTAATCGCCCGAAAATTCATTATCGTGTTTAAAAAAACAGAAATTAAATTTCATACGACGCCTTCCCGACTCGACGAGGTTCTCGAAATGAAATATTGTAACTAAACACCGCAACACACATTCCAGGCACGACGCTGAATCTTCCATTCCTTTTGAAGACGTTTCGACTGCTACGGTATGAGTTGGAGATTCCTTTTTTTTCGCTCAAAATGTGGTCTGATTGATGGATTTTTTCGGGCTCTAAATTACATAATGTTAACGCCTCGGAGGGGGTCTTGTCAATGCAATGCGCACAGAGAGAGGTTTCCTCAGCCATGTGCCCACCCCTTGCTCCAGAGCACTCCCCTGCAAGTTAGAGTGGAGATTCGAAGGAATTGTTGTCGCCAAGAGATCTGCTACATCATTCCCCTCTCCATTTCCACTTCCCGAACAACTTTTTCGCCCACTACGTGACATGGATGTCCTCAGAGCCTTTGAAGGGGTTACGTGTGGATTACATTCTCAAAGTCCTTCTCTACAAAGGTCAGGGACGCTTACCTTATTTCAACCGTTTCATTTCATAGAATGGATTACATACACATCCTTAAATGGGTAGAATTGGTTTGAAATTATACGCACACTGACTGTATCTTGTGAATGTTCATTTGAACGGAAGCAAACAGTGATCAGAGTAAGCCTTATTTCAGTATTTAATGCTCAAAAGAGCAGATTTATATTTTCAGAGCTTGTAATGACTTTTCTGAGATCAGATCAACATTTTTAAACGTAGCGATACGCATCTGTTCCTAGATTAAATGTCAATTCTGAGAATTGAGATATTTGTCAATTTAGCAATTTAGAATTTGTGAAGTTAAAGTAATTTTTTTGGTGATAAAAGACGAATTTCGTATTATAAATTTTTGTTGTTTTAATTTAAGATATTCCTGATCAGACACTCAATTTATTAATTCCAATTAAACTTATGTTATTTTCAACTATTTTTAGCGCGATATTTTCTTCATTTTAGGGACTCCTCAGCTATGTATATGTAAGCTGTTTTCCAGGCTTCGTCTAGCGACATTACAGAAATGATTTACAACTCTGCGTATTAACGATCAATCTAAACTTTATCTTGCTTATTTGCCTTGCGGTGTACCGATGACAAGAAAAACGTATTAATCAGTCTCTCAGATTCTTCCTACTTCGCAGATATAATGAATAAAACCAAAAATTCTGTTTTATATAAAGCTTTTGTACTGTTGTATGTTCATTTCATCACATCTAATGTGGAATATCGGCGAGGAGAATCTTAGCATTGATCGCGTCATAATAATGATTAAAACCCAACATACACTTTATCTCCTCTCATAACCTTCATTCGAGATGAACACTTGATGTCTCTAACCTATGTTCTCCTTTCACCGCCTGAAATAAAATTCCATCCGTAACACTCGCACGCTTTAGGAAATTACTTCTGAGCATATATTCCCGGTAAATGTCTTTCATTGTAATTATGGTGCCAGGAAAATGAATACCTTCGCAATTTCTAATTGTAAGACTTAAAAGGAGCAATAAACTTTCCGTTTTAAGTGTGGAAATAGAAATAATACATATCTTAATAATACCTGTATTTTGATTACAAATTCAAGAAATTCATTCCAACTCAATTTTGTTGCATTATGATACCTTATTATTTCCACCGTCTCTCAAGTCTAAATTTCAATAAAATTTATACCATTGAAAATTTCATAAATTTAACATTTAAGTCTGAAATTACTGAATAGGGCTAATGATGACTAGCATTCGTTAGCTAATTACCAAGTTATGTAATTTTAAAAAAGAGGTAACAGCGAATCGCAAATTTTAAAGTACGGTTCTTTGTTTGAACATACAGGTCGTAGATTATCTATTAGGAATTTCCAAACTCATAAGAGAATAATACACTCTAGAAAGTTAGCATAGGATAAGATACAGCAGAATTCCGTGAAAATCCTGTTGGGGATATATTAGTTACAGCAAGCCAACTTCTTCTCTTCGGCAGCTTACGTAAACAGAGAAAAGTGACAAAATCCACTATTTCGGCCTAACTTTGCGGTAGTTCTTCATGATGAAGGGGGAATAACAACAACTTATTCACGTTACCACAGGATTTAATAGATACGATCTAGGTTTCGATGAGTAGCGTAATCATCAGGACGTCGTATGTATGTATGCAATCTGTATAAGTCGTTCTTATTCCTCATTCATCAGAGAAAAGTAATTTGAACTTAAGTTAACCAACATTTGTCGCAAGAACTGTAGGTAATTATATAAAAATAATTATAAATATAAATATATATATGTATGTATTACGTATGTCAGTGATATCTTACATATGTTATTTGATATATCATGCACTCAAAAAATTTGAAATTATTATAAAAAAATGCTCTTCGTAATAATTGCACCAATCCATTTATTGTTCACTTTCTTAAATGTTTTACATCTCCTCTCTATGCATGGGCGTTAGCTTTGGAGGAATGTTTATCAGTTAATAATACAGCTGATTACGCCCGTGGCTTCGTCCCGTCCCGATTTCACATCTTTAATCATTCGCATATTTGTTTCCCTTGGTATTTCCCAGCTCTATTTTGATTGTAACTAGTTATACGTGACGTTATTTGTGATGGGTCTCTTCATTCCGAACTTCTCAAATTAACCATTATATGTATGTATAGTGCTAATTCACATAGTTATTCGCTGCTCGTAAAAGATTTAAATATTTTCAATATTTATTTACAATTTCTTATTATTCATACAAATCGAAAACATTAGCCTCTCCAAGTCAAGATGGAGGGAATTCACAGGGAGCGCTCAGGTTATTATCATAGAACAAATAGACGTTAGAAGTAGAACTAACTAGAAATAGAAAGAAACTTTAAAGTTTTTATTAAAACTTCCGTTATACACCATAATGGGTAAATATATGCTCCCCGAAAGTGGGAGACCTGTGTTCCAGCCATGTCGCTTTTTTTCACCTCTGTTTATCCTTAAAATTATTTTTATTAATTTATGACTAGTAAAATTACAGTTACAATTACAAATTACACACGAAAAGGTTTTTATTTACACCAGTTGTAAAGGGTTGAAAACGTTGAAACAACAACAAATCAAACGTGTATCATACTTTTATGTTTATATTTATGAATTTTACAGACAAATTAAAACAAAACACTAAAAATATAGTTTATTCCGAAATGAAAGAGACGACGTCATTTAAAACATTTCCTTTTGGGTAAATTCATTAACTACCACTTTAGGTAAATTTCGAACGATTTCTCCTTCCAAGGCAAACGCCTCTTTCCAACTTCCCCAACAGTTGAAGTCGTTTTTGTTTTACCGTCCGTGTAATGGAAGCCGCTTATTGTTTTCCGCACCTCGGGCGCCATTGCTAATTCGTGACGCGAGGCCGAGCACGCTTTCCGAGTGCGCCAACTGTGCCGGGACAATGAGATGCTATTTAAATTGACTCCTCTTGGGAAAATCACGTTGTCTCGCGAATGCATATGCAAGCGTCCGTCTGCAGGACGACGCGCCACTCACGGAAAAATATATCCGGAGAGCAGATTCGCAACCAAAGGTTCTATCCGTTAGCAGACGATGGAGGTCACACATTTCGAACATGGTATTTGGACGCGATAGAGTAACCCTCTACTTCGGCACATTTCTGTTTGATATTGACGGATGTCCTTAGGGAAAGAGCATAAGGTTTACGAATTTCGAAGCTGTTTTCGAGGAGCTGCGATGTTCTACGATTCGCTTGTACCGAAGCCGTTTTAAGATTTAAAGCGATTGTCGCGTCGGTCTTTTTTAATCGAAGCAATGGAGTGGCACTGGAACATAGGCGTTTGGGAACAAGCAAACTCGATTTTGGGAGACCAATTTTCTTATTTACATAGATTTGACATAATTATTACAGCGTATTTGAAGCACAAAGCCTCCTCTTCGAAACTATTTATTGTTTGTAAAGAGTCAACAGAGATTACGCTAGAACAAGTAACTGAGTGCTGCTATGCTTTTGTTTCAAAGAAAACTGGCGATTCCGATAAATGTACTGTTAAAATAGAATTAGTATTATTAGTTCCTCGATAGCCTAGGTCATTTGTACGTCTACCATTCCATAACTTGATAGGTACTGAGAACTTTGTAAAATTTCTATTTTCATAATGCTACCCTCAGGGCATAAGCTTATTTAGCCTTAACAAGACCTCAATAATAAGACCTCAATAATAAGACCTCAATAATAAGACCTCAATAATAAGACCTCAATAATAAGACCTCAATAATAAGACCTCAATAACAAGACCTCAATAATAAGACCTCAATGAAATCAGAAGTTATCCAGTTATTTATACTCCAGTAGAAAATCCCAAAAGTCACCTTATTTCTTATTTTTTGCTATAAATGTAAAACGATCACATATTAACTTTGGCTTGTTCCAATAACTTCATTAGACATTCCTATAAACAGACATTTAACTGCGATGGAATTTTATAGTATTCTTTCAGGTTATTGTTCAAACAATTTCGCTGTATTATTAACGTGACTTATGATTAGATAACTCTCTTCTCCTAAGTAGTATGTTTTCCTTTCCATCCCCGAATCAGCTTCTTTAACTAATAAAATTTTATTTGTGGATAAATGAATGTCTCAGTTTTATTCTTCAATTTTACTGTAAAAAGCAAATGCGTTACAAATGATTCATTTTCGTCAGTAGACCTTCATAAGACAGGGAACTTATTTGGAAAAAAACATAAGACATTTGCGAACTTACATGATCTACATCACTTTAGCCCCATTTATATTTGCCGATTTTTCGCTCCAATAGATCTGATTCCGTAAATAAATCAATCATAATCCATATTGAAAAATTCAAATACACCGAAATAAATAATTTTGAGGCATCAGTAACTTGTTAAGCAATCTGTTTAGTACTAATGCTAGTTTTCTTAACCGTTTAATGACTTGAATTAACACTCCAAATATGGCTACATTCACTTTATTCCTGAGTATAAAACACCTAGCGTTTATAGAGGAGCAATAAGTCAACATTAATATACATACACAAATATATAACGATAGCACAATAATAAGTATAGTTTCAATCAATTAAACTCAATGAGAGGCGGTAAAGTGAGAGTTCAAAAGTCCAAGTTTAAAATTCCAAAATCGAAGCGATGACAAAAAAGGGCGGCTTGAATCAATTTAGTTTCTGTCCAGTGTCTTTCCATAAATTGCGGCGGATATCTTGCTGTGACCCTTGTAAAGGAGCGCAGTTTGGTTAAAGCTGCGGTTGCCGGCATCCATTTTCCCTCTCCATTTGCCATCCATCCGCACGCCACCTGATCCCGCTCAGCAGCGGTGTGACTTTGGCACAAAAGAGACGCGCCTTCCTTTCCTTCTATGATTAGCGTCGACTCCTGGGACACGAGGTGAGTGATCGCTTACAAGGAGGAAAGGGGTGGCACTCATGGAGACACACTGGAACCGAATACCCCACAAAGCTTCCTATCTTCACTTCTCCTTTCCTTGCATCCCTAAATTTGTCATTTAACCGCAGAGTTCATATGTTTATTAACACGGTGCTGAATGCGTTTTTTACTTACCTTATTGTCTATTAAATAGATACATTTCAATTCGACTATTACCATTTTTTCGCGAAGGATCTTGATTTCCTCTCAGAAATGCTGCAACTTCGTCATGGTGACAAAAATGGATCAAATTTTGCATCTTATTTTACCAAAAAACGATATTTCTTTGGATGAGATGCTGAGGAAAGATATCAATTACGAGGTTTCTTACCAATAAATGTATCCATTCCACAAATTAGGAAAATAGAGAGAAAAGCTTATACAAACGTCACGGATGCATCACCGCAGACGTATTTAATTACAATTAGACCCTAGTATTTTGGCCAACATATTCATGTTCTCAATTTTTGCTAATCGGAGCCATTTCCTTTCACTGAAAAATTCAGCTTTTGAAGCAGTAATTGTATCCTATTTACCCTTTTAAGTCTATTTTATATTAGATTAAAGTGTAAACAAGAATGTATAAGTTTTATTTTTTAACGATCTTTTGTTATATCTAGTTCCTAGACTTAAATGTTTTTCTCGCTCAGACTGGAGATGTCAAAAACAGAATCCATACCGAAAAAGAACAAACACACGCATACTAAATTATATACATATATTACATATACTAAATTAAAATATTTCCCTCTAAATATAATTGTACGCATGAAATCTTCTTTTTCTTAGACGAAATAAAGGCAGAAGGATGCACTCTATCGTTGGTGTTACGACATTCAGTTACGACTTAGTGTGTGTGTTGTAAGGGAATATACAAAATAAGATGAAGGTATCAAGGATAAATAAATTGTTAGGGAATTAAACACACGTGAACAAAATGGAAATTAAAAGATGACCTTAGGTAGAAAAAATACAGTAACGTTTTGCAAAGAAAAATGCGTCCACGGTGGCAAAATGGCAACAAAGAGCAGAGCTGATTAATGAGCTCGCGAGTCTAATAGTAAAGTAATCAACTGATATTGAGTGTATGAGAAGGAAAAGAGGCATCAAATAATATGCCAGAAATATTGTTTTACAATGCCTTCAGATACTAAATTTAGACAGTGGCAGAGAAGATAATAACATAGCGAAAGTACCTCTTAGAATATATACTTAATGGACTTTAACTAATGTTTACTTTAGGGCCCGGATTTATAATTTTTTGTCAGAGTTATAGTAAAGATTATAGTTAATCGCCCAAATATATGAGGAATTAGCTTGTTGATTAACTATAATATTCACTTTAATTCTTAAAAAATATTATAATACTGAACACTAAAGTGAACATCAGTCAACACTATTTTAAGTATGACTTATAATACCGGGCCATAGGAAATGTGGTCTTTGACTTCTCAGTTTCTTCTGATAATCCCCATTCCCGTGGTTGGAAGAAGTGAAACACATTTGAACGGTTCTGACGGAGGGTCCGATGGGAAGCAAACATTATTCCTAATTATTCTCTACGTCATGGCTCTACTGCCATACCTCTCCGCACCCTAATTTACGCCCCTCAAGCGTTTTCGTGAAAGGAGGCCCTTCTAAGACTCCATCTTGAATACATCTCCGTATCCTGCTTTCAGTCTTGATAGTTCTTCAATTACGTCATTATCACAATAGAACATATGGTTGTAAAATATCTTTTTTAATGTAGCTGAACGTGAAACTGGTTTTTTCGTTCAAAAAATTCCTTCCCAAAACTAAATAATCTAAACAGTTATGTAGACCAACGTATTTAATGCTGTGGGCCTCAAATATTATTTAGTGCCTGAACAAAGTTCATTACTGTAAGTAGTTTGCATTTTATCGCCGTAAAAAGGTCAGTCACAGCTATGTTGTGATACACCCAGGAACAGCATAGCCTTACGTAGCCCAAAACCTCTATACATCTTTAAAATGCATCCTCAAAACGGACTTTAACTAATGTTCACTTTAACGGTGTCATTATGTTTTGTTTCATATGCTCATACTCTCTTAGAAATGTGACCATTATTGCTCCCATTCCTCCTTTGATTATGTAAATATAAATCATTTTCAGCGGTAAACTTTGAAACACCCATTATCTAAAACCGGACTTTATCAGCAGAGCTTTTTCCGAGAAATCTGACTCGTAATACAAAAATTACCATTTTTCGCATCCGAATACAAGTAAATCCCAAAAAGACATCTAAAATCAATTCTTTTGTGCTACAATCCTGACTAAATTAGAAAAGAAAAAGATATTAGGAGCATTTTTACAAAGCCTGAAATTTTAAAAATAAACTTCCAGAAAAGCTAAACTCAAATAATTCGTTTGATTTTGGATCCGCCCCCTCCGGTCGAGCTACTTTGGACATTTTTTATATTTAGCGCCCCCTGAAGAATGTCGCCCCGGGCGGTCGCCTCGCTTGCCCGTAACTCTGCATCCAGCTGATGTCGCTCCTCTTTTCAATCGAAAATCTCTTCCAGCCTCCCTTTCATCCTCTTTATGGAGCATTTGCCCCTCCTCTCTCTCTCTCTTTTCCGCGAATATATTGTCTCCTCTACAGCCATGCTGTTGACATGATTCCCTTCCTCTCTAATTCGGAATCGCAATTTTTAAAGACAGAGTCGCGCGATTAGACATTATTCGGCTTTTGGTCAGCGACGTTGGTGTCACTGTTTTGTTTGATATTAAGGTTTTAAAAAAAAGATGCTCGCATTTCCCCTTCAGTATTGGTGAAGTAAGTGATAGGACTGCTCGAGACTCGAGATTCTATTAGCAACTGCTTGACACAGCATTTCCTCTGAGTTTAAGAAACCCATAATCAATAACACGATCGTGTTCGGTTATATTATCATATACAATAATACATATATTGAGTCCCGTTAGAATATCCTGCTAGGAAATTTACATTTGTCTTCTTTAAATTAACCACCATTTAAATTATAATACTGTATATTTAAATTTCATTGAGACAAAAATGCCTTAATATTTTGTATTTGTTATCAAATTAGTAAATGAATGAATGTATTTTATGCAAATCAGTATATCACAGAAAGTTGTACCAGAATTTATTGGTTCTTGCTATAATTTTGTTACCTGCAACGTTTAGTGTTTGAAGTGCTTTATGATCTTCATGTCGTAACATTCTGCTTCAAATTAATGATGAAGTAAAAGACCTCTTTCAGTGCCCAAAATTATAATGGATGTGCAATTCTACCAGTGATATGTTACCGGTATTGGATATGAAATCGACCCCAATCTATAAACAACCTCTATCTTCCGCTCCCTAAGAATATTCGTTGATCTCAGTTAATTTTTACGAAATGAGGACATTTATGTATCGACCTCGTGATACGACTTTTAATGTAAATAGAGAAACATATAATAATATGGAATACACGAAAAAACTTCACTTCTCCATGGACGCCTTATCAGATCAAAATTCAAGCACCAATATTTATCAGATGGGTTTTGGTATGCCGCACCACCCGTGCAGCGCAAAGTTCGCTCGGAACAAAAAAGGTCGGGAGGCAAACTATCTGTCGCTTAATTCTTCCCCATTCCTCTTTCTCCCTTCTTCTCTCTCTCCCCATTTTCTATTTATCCCCCTCGTTTCCTCTCTCCTCTTTACACACACTTCTCCCTCCCTCGTTTAATTCCCTCCCCTCCTCTCGACCCTTGTGATTGATGACTCTGGGCGGACCAAGGTACCTCTCGGCAAAGTCGCTTCCCTCTCCGGATAAAAAGGGAGACAGCCGAGAGGGCGTGTACGACGAAAAAAGGGAGCTTCCACCTATGTGTCCTTTCAACCCCTCCCACAATATCTCTCGGTCTTTGAGCGTGTAACTGGAGTGGGCAAGAGGAATTCTGGGAAAAGGAGAGTCCACCAGGAGAAAGTGATTCCTAAATAACGAGCTTCTCTTTTTCCCTACAGATGGCGCCTCCCATTCGATGCCCTCGTTCGGACCTCTCGCGTTGAGTTGGTCGTTTCCCGGGAATGAAAGTACCGGGATCCCGGGAATCTGTGTCTGGTATTTTCGGAGGAAGATAATGGCGTTCCACAGAGGGGAACAATTTTGGGCGGGTGGAAAGAAACTTTTTCGGTGACGGAATAGTAAATTCGCTAGTGGTTTTTAACACAAAAGATGAAAAGAGTCGGAGTATTGGTAATCCGAATGTAAACCTTCACTGCAGAGTGGATCAGGCGAATAAATACCGCGTTATTCACATTATCACAATTAATAGTGCAAGCCGATTTCACGACTTATTTCGTGCGGTGATGAACTTCTAAGAAGATCGCACATTTAAAATCCTATGATTTTAATTAAGCAGTCTCTTACAAACATATTCATTTGATTATTTTTTATAGTTTCCGTAATATCATGTTATTTAATTCGAAGAGAGAGGTGCGGTTTCTCAAATTATATATTAACTTGTAACTTGAATTTTTTATGGTCTCCTTGTTTTGCCTTTTGTTTATTTAATGAACTGAAAAGTGACATTGTATCGAAAGAAGGCGGCTTCGAGCTTTTTGAGGAAAAGCATCAAAAAAATATTCTTGAAATGTAAACAGCTACACAGGCACTTTAAGAATTCGATTTTATCGACGTCTGAATATTAGATTTAGCTTTTAATTTGACTAAAAGATGTAATTAATCAATCTCTTTTGATATAGAAAACTCACGAAACATTCACTATCAATTAATATTTAGAAACATTATAATTGTTGTACGATATGTTCTGAAAATAATCTTAAGAAAAATTATGTAAATTGACTTTAAGCGATTAAACAAATATATGGAAAACAGTGACCGCGGAATTAAATCGTCATCATGAGGATCCTATACTTATCAAAGTATCGATCTCGACATGCACCGTGGTACTAAATTTCCAGGTTATAATTTCCACTGCGGGTGCACAGGAATGTGCGTGCATTTAGTTCCAGAATGACCAGAGTGATATCGCACGATGTGAGTCCTCTGTTGTGTTCATCGTCCGCACGGATACAGCGTTTAAATTATCAATGGGAAACTCATCCTTGCCTTCCAAACATACTCACTTTATTCTTTTGAGGCTTATGAACTAGACTTCCGCGTGTTGAGGCAGAAAAACTGTCGATCCACGGGATATTGCGATGGTTTTCCCTCGAGGCGATTCGCGGCGATTCCAAAGCCGCACAAAGCTCTCCTTCACATGGTTTCGTGGACCCCTGTCGAAATACCTGCCAGAACGCGATGTCGCTCCAAGGTTGAAATTACGCTGCTTTAGGCTATGATGCAGAGCTGCAGCATTTCCTGGCCCAAATCTAGGAAAACAGTAGCAAAAAACGTGATTCAAATCTCAAAACGTTCAGAAATCTCTAAACACGTTGTCAGGATTCGCAATAAAATAGTTGATTTGCGTTGCACTTTCTGTTCGAGGTATTTCCAAAAAGATCAAGTAAAATTTGTGTGTATAACATAAATCAGGGTAGTGCGTATTCTTGGTTTCCGTACCAAAATAAAACACTAAATAAAGTGTATTTCTAGTAGTATCCCTGACAATAAAATAACACGCTATAGAGGTCTCAGATAAGGTGTCACTTTCAAACTGAAGTATACCTTGTTAAAGCAAATATTATATCGGGGGGTAATCCGCATAATTTTTACACGCAAGAAAAAGAAATTACAGCAAAGTTTTCCTTGAAATCCTGAAAGGAAAATAGATTAGAAGCTAGGCTGCGATTGCTTAATAAATTCAAAGAAAGTACGCTTGTGGAAGACGTAATCGGTATTGTACGAACTCCTGCTACTTTGGCCGTTCCGACAATCAGCGTAAAATACGAGAAATAGATGCGAGGACGAGTTGTTTTAGGAACTCATAGTTTCTCTGAAATAAACGCGACAACGATAAGCCAAAGGTGTTGCTCGAACGATCGGTGCTAAAGTCCCGGCTATAACCCCGGCCAAAGCAGCACGCCAAAAAGGCAACTTGCAGGATATCGATATATATATAGAAATCTACGATAATTAATTTGTTTATCCTTAGCTCTTTAGCACCAGCCCTCATATTAAAAAAAATCTAAATATGTATCGTGAAACATTAGGTAGAGGTAGTCCAGACCGTCGTCACTAGGTCCTATGAGAGCAACTTCAAGTTTTTTGATATTTGCAGTGCTCTCAAATTTATCCCTTGAATTTTATTTCATTTGACTCCCTTTACCAAATGGCAGACTCCTACCTTTTATCTCAAGAATTTTTCCCATCATCCATTTGAATTATTCATTTAAACCGAAACAATAAAAGCGCAGAAGGAAAGTGCAACTTTATGTAATGTACAAACATAAGCTTAAATTGTTTTGCGTAAAGTTTAACTATCCCAATTCCGTCTTAACAACACTATTTCTAGATTAGTAAAACGGGTAAGGGTGATCTAGCGCGAGTTGGTGCGCAGCCAGGAAAAATGAACTTGAAATTTACCCAGTGCGGCCATACTAATAATGATAGATAATAAGAGATAGTGTACGTATGTATGTATATATATATATATATATATATATATATCCTCCTCCATTTGCCTCGACACTGGAATNTATATATAATTCTGTGGGTAAATAAAAATTAGATTAAGTTCACTGCTTTCCATTATTTGTGGTGTGGATCGGTGCTTCCCTACCGCTCAATTCATCATCACTCTTACGATCTAATCAAAGATCGCGGCACACTAATTCACACTTTAGTTGGTTCAGTCCAAACTAAAATTGAAACAGAAGGAATAAGATTTTTCGTATTTTATTACGGATCAAACGAAAAAATATTTTCCAAAATACAAGCATTTGCAAATTTATAATGGTTTGCAATATAGAATTACTTAACAAAATACGACATGGAATAACAAGTGTGAAAAATAGGTCTCCCACTTTTCGGGCAGGTATTCTAACCACTGAACTACCATGCCCTGTCTCTTCCATACTGTTAAGGAAATACTTTGGTAGTTCATTGGTTAGAATACCTGCCCGGAAAGTGGGAGGCCTGGGCTCGAATCCCAGTCATGTTACTGTTTTTTACACTTGTTACTCCTTGGAATTCAGCCGCACGACTTCATCGCGCAAAGTATTTACACCTTTCCTTAATCCTTGAAAATATGACATATTATACAAAATCCGAATAATATGTCATATTTCTCTCATATTTCTCGGCACACTAAGATTCTATTGACGGCGCACTGGCTGGGAAGCTCTGGCGTCGAGAATGACCGTTCGCGAGGTTCGGTGCGGTCAGGACAACATCTGCGGAATGACCTCTTCTCGGTCATAGCAGTTCGGTTCCTCTCCGATAAAAATGATGATTTTTAAATTTCACGGCGTGGTTACTGGAATATTCTTAATGCCGTGGCCTCAGCATTCAATCTCTCGCGGTATTCTGAGAACGCGCGGACCCGTATTAATTCGGAGGCGCTGCGCGAGTAAATGCGCTTGCGGACGCTTCCCATGCAAATCTAGGAGAGGACGTCAGCGTGTTTGCGAAACGTGCTCTCTAACCAAGAGTACGGAAGCACTCCTTTTTTCTTGTAAAATCCGCCGAATAATTTATAGGAACCCAACTTTGGAAAGGAATAGAATTTAATGCCTTGTCGCTCGAAGGGGTTATTGATGATATTTTGAGCAAGTTTGTGTTGGGAACCATAGAATCAGCGGGTAGAGATTTCTTTTCAAAAGTACAGTAGAAGTCCGTTATAATGAAGGCTGACAAAAATTGGAAAAGCGTACTCGTTATAGCCGATTTCTAATAAATGTCCGTCCTCCTGAATTAAGGGCAGCGAGTGCGGCAGAATGGAACTGTAGGCTTTGCCGTTTGCTTGTCGGACTTCGTCTCTCACGTCAATTGACGATTCCGAGATGTGACTCCTCCAGGACAAATGCAAAAACGTGATTCTTCAGAAGTAACCGTTAAATCGTTATAATGGACGTAATTCCCTATCCTTTTTGCTGTGAGACGTACAACGGCCTCGCTATAATGCATTTCTCGTTATATGCCGCACTCGTTATAACGGACTTCTACTGTATAAATAATGAACAACGCACTGGTACTCGATGGAGATGAATGTAAATATGGTCTATAAAGCAAATCATACTTGGATTGATAATTTCTGCTTGTATATATTTTATACTGAAAGCACTGTTATCGTGAGAAACCTTTCAAGTAAAATAAAAATAAGTAGGTTAGTACTTTATATTCAAAACTCAGTATTCGGTGAAATGAAATGAAAAAAGCATTATAATAATCCTTAATCGAAGAGAAAAGGATCGCACGCTACTTTGAAATCCTTCTATTTGTAATGAAAGTAGTAAAAATAGCAATTCAATATAGGCATTTGTAGCAGCGTTTGATTACTATTGAGCTCTATTTTTCTCACGTAGTATTCCATTCTTACACTTTTAAATTTAGAATTTTGAGCTGTATTTTATATTGTTATAGGCAGTGCTTTTTTAACATTCATCCCAATCTCTAAATGATAGTTTGAAAGTTTTAGTCGTTGATGATGTTGATTGCAATAAGATTTACAGAGTATTATGTGAAGGTAACTCTTTTCAGTTATTTTCTTATGTTACTTGTGTGTTGTCTGTGTGCTATACAACTAATACTGCAAGAGTAACTCCAAAAGATATCACTTAAAATTTAATATTCGCTGTTTACTTTCGTTACTCTGGAATCATAGCTTAGTTTTTGCTAAAACCTATTATCGTAAGACTTGGACTAAATTTTATAATTTCATGTTAAATTTGGAATTCTTTCGTCGATTTTCTTTGTGGTTATTTCCATTCTCAAATCAAATGCAGTATGTTCATTCCCTCGTAAAAAGCACAAGTGATAGTAATCTAGATCAATAGTACGAGAATATAATGTTATTATGTAATGTCTTGCTTTCCATAGAAATCGTTGTCTGGTTGAAATTGTGGTTTTAAAACTTATTATATTCCAAAATAAAAGGAACAAATATTTACGATAATTTGGGAAAACTTCATAGGCAATTTAATTTATATAGTAAAAATAACATGAAGTGTATGAGTCATAGCAAAGAAAGTTTTTGGTACAACAGATTCCTGTTACGTACATATTATAAAGCTCATGCAGCTTGTAGGACAGTAGATAACGGAGGTAAGCACAAATGTTGCTAATGCTCCTGAAGAAAGTGTGAAAGGCACCACCTATAAATAAAACAAGTAAAGGATATTTTTCATATCAAGAAAGTGTAATGTTATTTCCTAAAGCAGTTTTCCTTTTAGTAGTTTCCTTATTACTTAATTATTTAGACTATACGAGATAGGAATATTAACGCTATAACAGGAAAGAAACTTCCTGATAGGTAATCGTGGATGCACGGCCTTACCACAAACCGAAATACCAAAAAAGGAAATCCGTTTTGGAAGTGCTCGAGGCCACGGCTGGAAGCGACTTTATATGAACAATTACAAAATTAAATCACCAATGTGGAGTGACTTTAAACACCGCGAACAGAAATGGTCAATAGAAAATCAATGTATTCTTATCTGTGCGTATAAGTGTGAAGTTTTTAATGTAATATTAAGAATAAATGATAAACAGAAGGACTTTGGGAAAATTACTTCGGTTCTTAATTGATCTACGGCTGAACCACTGAGGTCTTCAGACATTAGGAATATTCAGCATGAAATAATAAACTATCACTATTCAATACAATATGAAATAACACTAAACTGAAACACCACTATGTACAACAGCTTTAAAATATACTTAAGTACGGGGGAGGATTTATAATTGGGCGTAAAATGGGCCAGCTGAGGGCCTCAACCACATGGGGGCCTCAATAAGACTGTTCTAATAAGTTCTTAATAACAAATTGTTCTGGTATTTCGCTTCAAGAAAGAATTTTATAATTGTTGATTGAGTCTAAATGATACGTTCATAGATTATATTACATTATTTATGTCACAGTATAATGAAAAAAGTCAGTCATTTATTGACATTTATAGAAAAACCACGAATTCTAATTCAAAACTTGTTTGTTTATTCTTGCCATATGGAGGCGAGTGAGGTTTCTATGGGATCTATATATGTGTATTTTATGTAAATATTAACATTTTTACTCATAATTCCTAGTGGAGGCCTCAATCTGATCTTTGTACCTAGGCCCACAACGTAAATCCGCCCCTGCTTCAGTACGTAGCTACCTGTAACGAATAGCGCAGTAAGGTAAGTGTACGGGTAAATTCAGGCTAATATTGATTTAAATCGATTCCAAATGTTTCCTTTGACGAGAATCTAAAATGAATTAAAAATAGATTTGTATAAAATTTGTCTACTTGAGATGATACTGGGAAGAAAGATTGTATAATATAGAAACAGAAAGGGAGAGGTTGAGCGAAGTAAACGGTTTGCAGATCTAAAGAGGCACAGAAGGACGTAAGAATTGTCGATCTTACTCTCCCCTCTCAACTCCCTCTTTCCATTTCGCCTGCGAACCCCGGAGCACTCGCAGTAGTAATTGTCGGCTTTATCTCGGCGAGGAGCGAATATCGCGTGAAAAGATGCTATTAATTAATTCGAAGTGTATAAGGGGCCAAAGGAGAGGATAACGGACGAAGAAGGTTAGAGGGAAATGGGCTCTCCTCTATCTAATCTCTCCCCACTTCCTGTCCATATTTCCCACACTGCCTCTACTTTTTTACTTCCACCGTTTTCTTCGCTTTCCTTTCCTCTTTATTCACCGCGCGTCTCTCCTCCCTCATTCCTTATTCCTTCGCATGTCCATTCTCTCTCCACTTCCATTCAAATCTACAGCCCTTACTCATCTCCCCATCCCGTATTCTTTTCCCCGCTCTAACTTTCTAATTTTTCATCCCTAACCTCTCATTATTCTTCTCGTCTATTTGAATACTCTTTTACGCACGTCCCGTTTTTGTTCCTCTGGCTCTCCATCACTCGCTGGCTTTTTCACACGTTTATCACGATCCTTTTCGCTTGTGTTTTGGTTTTATTATGTACTTAAAACCATTTTAACTCAAACGTATCTGTAAAGATCAATTATTTGAGTTTCTTCGTAAAGTGTCAATTTTACCTTTCTTGTTGAAGAGAGAGGTGGATAAGGCGATCTTACTCTCTTAGATTAAACGCAAGGGACTCTTGCTATTTCCGAGAGATATATATCCTTGTTATATTTTTACCAACTCCTTCCGCCCATATTTGCATGCCTGTACTCTGTAGAGTTACGAAAATCCAATTAATTTGGCATTCCACTTGCTTTATTCCGAAGTACTTTCTCTTTACTTGTGCTTTTTCAGTGTATGCACACACTTCAGATCAGTAGCTGCTCGTTATTATTATAATTATTATTTACTCTTACGATGAGGCTAGTCCGAAATGGCCTCTCTTCCGCCTAACCTCTGGATATATCAGATGATAAGTTTGCACCGATAAACCGAAAACGATTAATTACAGATAACTTCCATCTAGCAAAACAAATTGGAAGGTACAAACACACCTAAAAACACAAACAATTGGCACCAACAGTAGAAACAAACTAATAGGCAGTCTTTTTATACAAAAAGAAGAAAGTTTGTGTGTTTATGTTCGCTTAAAAGTCGAAAACCAGGATTTGCTCAACTTTTAAACTTTATTTTTAAACTAGTAAACGCCCCCGTCATGCATGACGGGACTTAATTTAGTTTAAAAATATATCTATTATCGTATATATCTGGTCCTCCTAAGCACAAAACAATTCTGCCGCAAGATCATAATAACTCAATATATACTATTATTCATAATATTTATCCACTGTTTTCAAGTCAAGGAAATCCTACTTTACGTAATTTTTTTTATAAAAATTATAAGAACTGATTAGCCCCGTGCATGTATATGGGATAACCCATGAAATCAATCTTCAACAATTGTTTTGGTCGTCAATGGGATGGGTTGTTTATTTCTCAAAAATGTTATGAATTTTCCGTGTTTTTTATCAAAATCCTCGAAAGTTTGGATCTATATCAATATTTCACGACTAAAATAAGAATCTATGATCATTTTCCTTTCTTGTGACACATGTCTCAATTTCGTAGGACCAATGTTTCTGATTTCATTTTGTAAAAGAAACAACCTCTGCAGGGAACGAAAACTTATTTTACTCATTAAAGTAAAGCTAATAATAATTGATAGACATATGAAAAGGAGGTAATTTTAGAATTTTGCACTTACGATGCAGATATTCAACACATTTTTATCGTCCGGTGTGATGCATATATTGACCCCGTCGGATCACAACAGGAGTAACTCTGAAAATGTGGAAAGAGAGATAGTAGTCCGGAGGATACAATAGGTGAATAATTATTATGCCTAATATGGAATACGAAAATGAAGAAAATGGAAAAATTGAGAATAAAAAGCTGATAAAGGAAACTAAATGTAGATTGTAGCATTGGTTCCCAAAATTTTTTATTACATTTCGAATGAAGTTTGTTCTATATATATTATAATTTTTATTTTCTCAGAAATTTACCGAAGATTTAACAAACTGAACAAGGGAATGATCCCGAGCTGATAGGTAAAAAGAACATAAGCGTACGCCAATCAGAAATTTAAGAAGAGAGAGTGTTAATGAATACTTATCTTAATTTATGCGCAGAACAACTGTCTACAAATAAATTGCTAATAGAAAGTCACCATTAAATCGATATATCGTACCGCTTTCGAAGGGTTGTCCATCTTAGAAAAAGCCAATGACATGGCTAAAGTTTATCGTAAATGCAATAAAACTGGTCGCCAATGGTTTTTCTCACCATAGTTGTCACAATTTTAAAACTTGCAGATTTGGCGCTGATTAAGTGAATTTTCACACGTTAATTTGATATAGTATGGTTTAAATTTTTGTTTGTGCAAATTTGGTGATTGCAAACTTTTCCACTACGATCGTAAATCATATTTTCGACCGGTCCCATTCATCGTTGGATAAAACTTAGTACAAATATAATATGTCGCGTAAATCGATAAATTTAATTTGGTTATTCAATACTCAAAACTTGGAGGGTGGGATGAAATTATTGTTTCGATGACCAATTGTATCTTCCCGTTTGGTCAACTCCCTAATGACTTACACGCTATGAATATCTGACTGGAATGATAAATCCTTGAAATTTTAGGAAAAAGACCAACTCTTCGTTTACCTAACCGAGTGAAATAGGACTTAATTAATTAAGTGATATTAAAATAAAGCAATGCTTTTTCAGTAAACCTGAACTAATTTCGTTAATTTCGTTAGTTTCGTTAGTTTCATTGCAGATCATCTGTATCCCTGTCAATTTACTTTTTAACCCCTTTCACACCTATTATTGCCAATGTTTCTCTCCTTTCTTCTTAGATTATCAGTTTCTTTTCGATACTTCTCCCTCTGCCATCCTATCCCCCCTGCCTTCCACTCCCTTCCCCTCCTAAACTCGCCTGTCGCCGATGATTCGGAAGCGAGCATTAAAATGCGAGAATAATGCGCCATCTGGTGGACACACAATGGCTCGCCCTGCTGCTTTGCATGTAACTGTTTCTGTTCTTCGCGCGTCCTTTATCTCTCTTGCTGTCTCTCAACGCCCTTGTTTTTCGAAGCGACTCTTTTTTTAATTCTTTATTTATTTTGAGCCGGACTTCGCTATTAGCGCCACCGCTGAGACTATCAATCCGTCAACGCCTCCTCATTCCGGATGAAGTGGAAATCCGCCAGCGCTTCCATACGGCCAAAAAAGTAAGCTCCCATACGCGACGCCAAAGCGCGAAATAATGACCCTTCAAATATTAAAAAAAAAAAAGGTTCGATATCGCCGCCATCAGCCGAACATTTGGATACGTTTAACGACGCCAAGCAAAGGAAATGAATTTGGTGTATCTTGTTAGTTCTTGGTTTCTAGGTTTCTTGGTAGTTCTTGCATCCAATGAGGACTGCCGTCTTCCATAACAATGGTCGATGGAGCATTTACCGTTAGCAGTTTGATATTGCGACTTATTTATTTGTATTTCAAAGTTTTCTGAGGAACACAGCCAATGCTGTAAAATTTGGAAAGAGGGACTTGATGCGGTTTGATGCTTCGGAATAATAGACAATGGGATGAGGAATACAAGAGACACACAACGTCTCCCTAATTTCTTTGGAATTTGTAAATATCACTTCTCTCAGATGCAAGAAGAATGCCCTACATGTAGATACGCAGGTAATGGCCCTTCGGTTGGCTCTCGTAGAAATTATTCGTTCTGAGTTTACCAAAATGGTCAGTTTTACATTTAGGCGATTTTCAACTCTTTACATTGATAGAATTTTTCGCGAATCCTTACTGTGAATTTTCCTGATCGCCAAACAAAGACTATGAATTAGAAGGGTTATTCTTTGCTGCTCCGCAGCTTACATTGACCGCAATCTTTAATATTTGATTTCCATCAGACACTTTCGTTAAAGTGAACTGCAACTTTCTGAGCCAGTATCAGTTTGTAACCTTGAGTATTGATTGCTCTAACATGTCTTACAGTAAATAACGCGTTTTCTTGTACGAGGTTCAACGAGCATGATTTCAGTCGCTATCCACAAGTAATATGATCATTACAAAGGACGGCATCTATGCACGAAATTAAAATTTAAGAACCTGAAATACGAATGTTTATTATTAAAACGGTGGAATTTATAATAATAGCGAAATAAATTATTCACTATTATGATAACTAACTGCTATTTCCTTCTTAAGAAAATTGAATAATACATAAATACAGCAAAATTGCTTTGAAATAGTTAATTTGAAATACTTCCGAATTGTGATTTACCGAAGAAAATTATTCTTTTGCTTGCACCTGAAGAGACCGTGAGACTATCAAATCAAATTTGGGAAGTTGATATTCGGAGCAGCTCTCAATCTGAGGGTTTTTGGTCTGAAATCCTCTTTAAAAGTGAACAAAATTTTACAGGACCACATTTACTTGAAAAATAGCAGGTAATATCGGGGTAGGGCCGAGCTGGTTTTGTTTTGCTTAAATGTCATTTACGAAAGTGTTGCCGAAATTTAACGGTCATTCTTTTAACGTAAATGGTAATAGCCTCCTCTTATTCTATCGCCGTATCGCTAAAGAGAAAAATATCGTCTTCGTCGAATATCTCTGAAATAATTATCTCACTTTTGATGAAGTTCGTTCGTTCGATATGAATTACATTCAAACCCAAAGCGGCGTTTTGACGACTCCTGACCGATGACTCCAAATCGGTCAAGTGAAGAGTCGAGACGGATGGGAACTTTTGACACGCTTTTTGGTTATGCAGTATTCCGCACTGCTATCGATGGCGCCACAATATAAGAGGCCGAAACGAACGACTCGAGCGTATATACTCGACAGTTTGCAGAGAGTAACGGCTAATGACAGCATATTGAAGAGATACTAACTTGTGGAAGCCTCAACACTGAATTTATTTTTCGTTATTTTTTCCGATTTATTGAGGCTATGAGCTGGATTCAGCCATGAACCTAGAAGATGCATCATAACATCAGCCGGAAAAATTAAAAGCTTTTACCTTTCAAAATAGTCCATAGCATTTGTTTATATGAACAGTATTATTATCGAATTTATTTATTTATGATTCAACAGTATCATTTATAACGAATTCCAAGAGTCTTGCTGGAATCGAATTTATGTGCTAAATAACTGAATAGAATACTAAATAAAATACTGGTTTCTCCCTTCTGATTGCGCCCTGAATATGAATTTAGGTTGTGGAAGGTTAAAATTCTGCACTAATTTGTGAATATCCTTGGTATTCCTCTATCATCATAGGGTAATGTTCTTTCGGGTAAATTATTAAAGTAATTGCGGAAACATGAACAATAAGTCAATTTAAAGAAACTAAAAATATTTAAGGAAAGGAAAAAAGTCAATTTTTTGTTCCAGTTTTGTAGGAATTTCCGTTACTAGTTTCTTTAATGTAATAACAGAGCAACATCTTCTGATTTGAATCGTGCCAATGTTAACATTATATACGCCGAGAATCCATTATCGTTAACAACGTTGGGGGATGTTCTTTATTAGATTTGATAACGACCAGGGCCCGGGAGCGGAGGGGGGCAGCAGGTCCAAATATCCGGGGGCCGAGCTGAATTGGGGGCCCGCAGCATTAGTTTTAGGTGGTTAACGCTGAGGAAAAGGCTGCGGAAAAGATGCGGGGTCCAGAATTGCTTTTCCTAATCGTCCCATCACTATTAAATTGATCTATTTATTTGCAATTTTTCATAAATGTTTACTTCGATGACTGAAATTACCAATGATTTTTGTGAAGGTGAATCGCTGTCAATTTACTCAAAATTCTGTACATCTTACACAGCAAATCCCTACGGCGCGTAAAAAAAGAAAATTGGAATTAATTCCGACAGCTACCAATCGCAATTTCTCTTCGTAAAGGAAAGAGGTACTTGTTAATTTTTTGTTTTAAGAAGTTTGTTAAGTTTCTCAAAGGCATTCCGACAAGTGCCTTATCGAATGCGCTTCACTTCAAAAGACCGAAGGAGAGAAGGCGCATCATAGGAGGCTTCTAAGCAATCAATGTCTCCAAGCGCCTTGGGTTGTGCGGAGTGCATCTTAAGGCCACAAACATAAGCCGAGTGTTTGAATACCACAAGTTGATTTCTATGAATCTATTCGTAGCGTAATAAATTTAACCGTAATGAATTATAGACCGGTAGTTTAATTGGCTTGAGGGTAAAGGTATTGCTGCGAAATCTTAGAAGAAACCTGGAGAAGAATGTTTGTATTTCCGCCTACAGGTAGAGAACCAATAGTTGCACAACTATGGTAATAGGTATAGATGCTGCGGATATTTTTCCATTCAAAGGAAATTGGAATGACTTCCAATCATTAGGAAAACCTTCATTATTAAATTTTTTTTAAAGAATGTCCAGTTTATACCATTGGATATCGATTTTTCCATTGACAAAATAATAATGGCGACTGTAGAAATTATCTGCAAATAATTATATAGCTTACCCTAATATCATATATCCGCATAATATTATATATGTATCACTAACTCAAATTTCACTCCTTGGAATACTCCACCGCAGGATACGTAACGAAGGGAATCAGAGGTAAAAAATACGCCAAATTGGTACTTAAAATACGCCAAATTATTTTGCAAACCAAAACCGATTTTAAAATAATGAAATGGTGTTTCTTCTATAGCAAAAGAACTTAAAACCCTTCGCTAAGTGCCTTACGCTTATTACATTATACTTTATGCTTAATATAATTTACGCGAAAGTATAAGGAACTTAGCGGAGGGTCAATCTGAATCTTTCCCGCACCTCAGAGAGCACATAACGTTCTAATAGCTAAAATAAATGTGGCAAATCCAGAAAACCACACAATAAGAGCAACCTCTCTAAAACGATTCTTAGTTGGAGAAAGCGAAATCGTGAACAATTTGGGCCGAAAATCAATTAAATGTTTTAATGGAAAAGAGAAACACAGCACGTGCCGATGGGAGGCACTCAGGGAATCTTCACCAATCTCAGTGGCGTAATTGAGAGCTTGCATCGCCAGTCCATTCGATTCCTTTCCAACTGAGATCCTGGCCTGAGGATCACGTTCACAAAGAGGTAACTTTGGTGCACTTGCGGAAGTAATGGAAATGAATCTTAGAAAGAAAACCTCATCTCGATCAATAGGGAGGACGGAAAATGGGTTGAGTCCGATAGTTTTGGAAACGGGATTTTGAGAGAAACTTCGCTGTTTGGAGAAGAAATTCGAAAGAAATTAGACAGAAAATAAGTTCAGTGGGCTTTGAAAAAATGTTCTCCAAGAATCGCTTGAAAACTTTCCGCCCCGATTTTGTTGTTTATCGTGCAAATTCGATCTAACACCGTCATGACGTCAACAATTGGAACCACAATTGTCGAAGGGAGTGCTGGTCTAGCTTTTCAGACCCAAAGAAACCGTGCGTCGGAGACTGCTCAAAATTTCTCTTTATCTGAAGGGGCAAGCGAATAGTCATACCTTGGCATTACACATTTTTATGCAATGATCTGCGTAGTTAAACGGCCAATAGGATGTGTTATACTGCATCTTCCTTGAGGCCACTGAATGCAATAGCAGCTTGTCTAGCTTTGACTAAGTCTGATACAGTTAAGAGATAATGGACGGCCATGAAGAATATTTCCGCTCCGTTGTTTATCTTTTTGATTTATTTCAATTAATTAGTGCCAAGAAGTTAGATATCTACTCTTGAATAAAGGTTTGTAGAATCTGAGTTATTCCTCACCTATGGAAATATTACTGCTTGTGAAACTGATTCGATGACTAAGGTTTTCATGAACTTTACCAGCGAACTAATTCATTTATTGCATTCTGCTAACCCATTTCGAGATTTTCTTCAATTGTCGAAAGTTTATCTGGTTCTATGAAATCAACGTGGCTTGCTTTGTGCTGAACTATGGGTAAACGGGGCTAAGACGGGAATTCGTTCGCCAAATTTCTGATCAAATTCGTTTCATGTGACGTCAGCTTACGAGCATTCTTTAGCTGAGGAATTTCTGCTCTTAATTCCATTTTATGAGCGCAAAATAACGTACGGCGCAGTCAAAGTGAAGGGATGAGTGTTTGTGTGCAGAAGAGGTGGGCTGCAGACGAGATCAGAGAGAGGAAAGGGAGGAGGGGTCGATAGGAGAAGGCGAGAAAGGGTCTCACGTGATGGATACTCTGCGGAAACTAGTGCGGTAAGTGTGCCTGGAGACGGTTCTGGAGAGCATCTGATGGAGAGACTGTATTCAGGAGGACTAATTTGAAGGGCGTAAGGAGGGGCGGAAGAAGTCGCCTCACCGCCGAGTGCATAAACCAGGATACGTACACAATTTCTCAACGAATAGGGATTCGAACATTTGTCCGTTGACGCAGCGGTAATTCTATACGTCGTATCCTCTCACGTAATTCGTGTCAGTCTACAACTCGGTCTACGGCTACAGCAACGGGGAAGACCTTCCATACTTAATTTAGCCTCAATTTTAATCGTGGTGAGTCGCGTTGATTTATTCGCCGTTTAATTTCGAACTTTTTCGTCCTGAACGTGATTCTGTTACTTTCACATACACTTATGACTGTATTTTAAATAAAGTTGGTGTAATATAGAGAAAAATACTTCGGGAATTGAAGAATTATTCCTGGAAAATATATTCAGCTTTCCATTTCGTAAAATTCTTTTCGATTTTCCATCCTATTCGGTTTCAATGCTGATTTAGTATAAATGAGGCAATCCTCATTATAAACAAACAATTTGTCACGCCATTTTAGAGACACATAATGTAGAGTCATAGTGCATGCATGAACTTACATAGACAAAAACATATGATGATGTTTACCAATCAAGCACTGCATAAGTTATGAAAAATAACGGAGGAAAGTACAACAGAATACGGAGATAGTAACAGAATTGATAGTTATAGAAATAATAGAATAAATTTATCATGATACGTAGAAGCAAGACGTGGGTGATATCTGTTTTGGCCTCTAGGCCGTAATATAAGTTAACCTATAGTTTTTCTATTCTTTTCCCAGCTTGGGCTTCTCACCTCAAATATGGTAGTATTCAATATTTCTTTATCATTCGAGGGAGAAGATTTTATAGCAATGGGAAGAGTATACACACTCAAATGCGAAAGAAGTGTTTATATAGATTCGAAGTTGAAAAATGATATTTATTATTTAAAGTCTGCATAATTCAAAATTATTTGCTAAGATATATTAGCTCGAGAGACGGAAAAGATTCCTGCGATGATGCATGGGAGAAAGTTGTGGAGTGAGGGAAATACGACCCAAATTCCGGGAACTAAGAAAAGAAAGAGATGAGCTTATCTTTTGTGGTGGTTAAAGAAAAGTTGTAAATAAATGGACGATGGCATAGGACGCAAGATAATATAGAGAAATTATCCAGATTAGAATCACGATTGATTTCTGAGTAATAGTTACGTTCTTCCGTTCCAAGGACCACTAATAAATTCCCTATAAAATTCAATTAATATACTCTTAAATTAGAAATCATACACCCGTAACTATTTGAGAACCTTAAAAACGCTGAAAATTATTTTTTGAGAATCCTTTGACAATAAAACCAATAAAAATTATAAAGATTTGCAATGAAATAAAAACGAAATAGTTGTTGAGTGATTCAAAAACAGAGCACAAATAATCTTCAATTTAAAAGTTATTTTCAAAAAGTTTCATCACAGATTCGAGTAAATAACTCATTTTAATGAGATAACTTCTGTATCTGAGTAATATTTCTAAATCCCCGAGTGATTCCATTTAATGGATACAGGAGAGGATGTATTTTTTTCTTTTCTGTCGTGCAGTTGACGGAGCAGAAAACGGACTTAAAAGAAGAAGTGTAGAGTATTTATAAACAGTCACGGAACAGGAAGTATTGCTTCTGGGATTTGTTTTAGAAATTTGATGTGTTAGCGATATAATTTCAACTGGCATATCCACAACTCCTGAGTTTTCCGTTCTATTCTGGAAATCATATACTCACTAATTCGTCAATAAATGTAATCAAATTATTTTGGATTACATTTTCTGATGAATACAGATATTTCCTTCATTTATTTTAGGACCTTCTGCTATAAATTTATTTCCTCGTTTACTTTTCCTTTTAACACAATCTTGCATGGGGGTTTGAATGCTTTTATATTCGTATTTATGATAATTATTGTTAAAATTAAAAATTGCATTTGACAGTGAATATATTCACCGTATATTCTCGGGTCTTGGACGCACCCAAGTTTTGGCGGTAACTTTTCTCTGCGATGCATGCTTTATGATGATGTGTTTTAGATTGTAAAACTTAAAAGTTTTCCCGGAAAATGACCGTAAAGTATTACAATAACTTCATAATTGTAAACATAGAACATTCAATAAAGTTCCACGGCCTAAAACACTGGCATAAATGTGTATCTGACTTTTCAGCGTATAAGTCTCGTCAACCAGATAACAGAAAAAATTAAACATCTGACCCAGCTGTTATGGGTTCGAACCCAGAAAGAGCAAGAGTCCCGGTTTTTCTACTCAAAAGAATGCATTTCGCCGATTTACAACAAAAAAACACCTTGATTGACTTCCTGGAAAAGCTGTACAATCCTAACTGATGTTATCGTTAGAGGTCGTGATATTGTAACATTGACAGTAAGGACGTAAGTAAGTTTCCCAATAATGGTCCTGGGTTTGACGCCAGTACGCGGAGAACATTTCTGATAAGATGTAAGTTGTACTGTTAATTCTTTTAATTGTTTCCAGTCTTTTTGGAAGTGATACAGGTCTGTCACTCGAACTTAGAGGATGTGAATTATCAATGCAAAAAAATTGCTATTTACCAAGAAGTTCATCAAAAGTTATTTTATATATTGGAAAAATGCATTCATATGAGCAGGAAAACCGGATTCTGGATTTTCTGAGGTCCAACCCATTATAGTTGGGTCAGTTATTTAATTTTTTCCGGTGTCAGGTTGACAAGTTTTAAATGGCGAAAACAGCATACCATTCAGACCTGTATTTTAGGATATGGATCTTTATTGACTACTCTATATTTACAAGTATGAGATTTTTGTTATGCTTTAAGGCCATTTTTCGAGAAAACAGCCACTCATAAAACCCCATTTTGGGGGTAATTCGTTATTCTTGTCTCAAAATCTATTAAACTACCATTTTTCATCACACACTGCGTTGCTGACGCTATATACTCTCCTTTAAAACGCACCAGATTTTTGGAAAACGTAAGTTCAAGATCATTCGGTATCTGAATCTTTATTATGGTTATATTACTAATAAACATTCATTTTAATCGTCAAGGGAAAATATTTAATACTGATAGATAAATCCATTACTATAATAAATATGCTATAGTCAAATTATTTCCTCTGATGAACCTATTAGAGATAATAAAATCAATATGATCAGGCGTAACTTTGTGGAAAGCCATAATAATAAGTTGAGAGACTTAGTAAATTTCCACTGTGTGGAAACTGTGTGTGTAAAATCAGTGGAAAATCAGAAAAGTCTCTCAACATATTATTAGAGTTAAGTTCCTCGTTTTACTTAATTTTGGATGACTTGCTTAACTGTGAATTTTTCAGTATCTTACGTGATACTTCACAGGCAATAGTAGTTTATAAATGATTATAATTTTTTAAGAGGCATTAATATTCACATTTATTTACTCTTATGGTTCCCGGCTAGTCAAGAGATTAGAGATTTAGCCTTCGGTGAAAGAGGTCCCGGGTACGATTCACAGTTCGGGCTTACATTTGGCATGGTTTATCCAGAATTCAGATAAATATAGCTATCTATATTAATGATGAATACAGCTATCTTTACTAAGAAGCAGGGGTTGGCTCTAGGGATACCAATAAGTCGGTATTGGAGTCGATGCGCTGATCACGTGTCACCCTCTGTGAATGCCGCCTGGGCAGGCCTTGTAGGAATACCACGTCTCTTCTTTGCTTACTCTTATTGCGGACCGAAAGGTCAAAAAACCCAAATCATATATGATTTTTAAAGATTTAATTTATTTCTCTCTATATTTTAACATTTTTTACACCCCCCTAATTGTGCGTGGGTTTTCCGCACCGTGGGTTGTTCTCATAAGACGTTGAGCTGGGGATTTCTTCCCCGCCTTCCAATCCTTTTTTCATTATTTTTATTTTGTTTAACTCCACATTGTATGTGTGTATTTAAATTGTAAACATTGTGATGGTATGTACAGTACCATATTCGACATCAGAGACTTGATGTAAGGGAGGTCAACATGACCCTAGCCTCGCCGAAGTGTCTAATAATTATAGTACATATTATAATAATAAAGAGCATAATAATTGTAATAAATTAAGGCAGAAATTTATATACAGTATAGCCATCTATGATAGATTGCTTCATCTACAGTACATATTTATCAATAACCGGCATACCTATGCCCTTGAAATACAGGGAATCTTGTCTTAAGTGAAACAGTTGATTATATATAACGAAACATATCGGGCGATGCTTGATGGAACAACTTTATAATTTATTAAGGATTAAGTCAAATTTTGTTTCGAAGTCAACAAATGTGTTTTTTCTACTTTATGGACTTAGTCAAATTTTGTTTCATGATCCTAAATAAAAGAGCTGATTAAATATCGCATTAAGTTTGCTTAACACGAGACGCCAATTCTATTCGGAACATGCGGATATTGATGATTACCTAAGAGGAAGGAATTTTGTGGAGAAAATGATGCAGATGGGAATCCTCATCCAGATTTTCTCGGACCTGACAATACGACATAACAGCCAGCAATATAGGCCGAACTCGGAAATTCATTAGCCTGCAAAGAAAACAGAGGTACCCATGTACAAATACCTTTGAATGAACTATTTCCCTGGAAGGCTTACCGCAAATTTCTGTATGAGAAAAATATTTGTCTTAGAATGTCGTAGGCTGGCTTTATAAATTGTGTTTTGTTCATAGATATGTGTTGTGTGAATTGTGAATAACTTTGATTTAATCCAGGCCTTGATGACGATCATTAAAAAAGTCCTCTTTTCTATTCCTGGGGTCTCCGCAGCTCTCGGCTATGAGCCCGACTTCATCTACCCGCTGGAGAACGTGACGATAGCCCAGGGGAGGGACGCCACCTTCACATGCGTCGTGAACAACCTGGGCGGATACCGGGTGAGTGGGGACTCCGCCCAGGCCAGGGTGTGTACCAATTTCGCCATTCGCCACTCGGCGCCGCTATTAACAGCACCACGGCACCACTGCACTCTCCTTTACTGCACCGAGGCACCACTTTCACTTTTGTGCACCTCTTGTTTCTATATCTGAGCACCGCACTGTCCTGCCTTTTGCACTTGCCTTGCTTCTCTTCTTGTAGACGCAGTCACGTGATTGAAGAGAGAGTCGGGCCGTTTTAGCGTCGGAAGGATGTCGCAAAGCCAACTTCTGTGTCCTCTTCTTACGAACCTCCTTGTCTCCTTTTTCTGTCTGCGTCGTCTCCTGTTGAACTTCCTGTGCGTTCAGTGCATATCCTATCGCATTCATCACTCTCTGCCGGGAGAGAATTCGTGATTTCAAGATTTTTATGAGAAGAATTTCTTCCTTTGGTTGCCGGAGGAATTGAAAGAGGTATCTATACCTCGACGGTTTATTTTATGTCCTTTGGCTTCAGTTACTCTCATCCCATGTCTCGTTGAGTAGTTTGGAACAGCGCGTGTTAGAAAGACATACCTTCTCTTACAGTGATGTATCTCCGCGATGTTGGTGAAAAATCAGTCAATTCAAATATAATATCCAAAATAAATTAAGGAATTCCAATTTCTGAGGAGTTCTGACCCCCTGGGGAAACTCGATTAAAAATCATTCAGAGGATTCCTATGATTTGGAAAAAAATAGGTCGCTTAGCTAGTTTTCGCTTAAAATACCTGATTATGGATATAGGGTTTAATACACATACTGTCCATGTATGTATTAAAACTAATTCTATTTCCATACAATATATTGAAGGTTTCAACATAAAATATTACCCATAATATAACATATATGGATAACAAGTAAACATGCTGTATGAAATTTAATTTCCAAGTACTCGTCTTATCAATAGTTGTTTAAAAGTATGAACCAGAAGATAAATGTAGTAATTTTAATACTTCGATTGCCTTGTAAGGAAAGCATAAATATACCATATAGGCATAACATGTCTTTTATGAAATTCTGTCATCAGCGAAAAAGTAGACAAAATGATGCATTTTGTGATTTTTTAAAGAATTTTTAGAAAACATTCGCATATAAAAACGCAAAATAATAAAATGTAATTAAATTTAATATAAATACTCAACCAATTAGTATGATGCCCTTATTCGCCGATTTCCGCTTATAATTATTAACCGACAATATTAATAGTAATATAATGTAATAATAACCGCAATAGTTAAAATAGTGCAAACGCTACTTTACTTTAGATTTTTGTGTACTTGCGATAGGAATAATTGCTTCTGCTAAAACCAAGGAGCAGTACTAATGCATGAAAGACGGAATATATGATTATTGAGACTTAAATACAAATCGAATTAATAAAAAGTCAGTAATTTTCTATTTCTCGAATATTTAAATTTATTGATCTGAGTTGATTTTTTTTAAAGAAATTTTCCGTATGTTCCGTTAGTATGTCAGACAATCGTCTCAATAAAATTAAATATTATTCCATCAACCATACAATTTTCCCTCATTTTTCCTTAAACAATCTCGATCGTTTACTATGATCAATTTCCTTCCTTTTGCATGTGAATTCAACTCTCAACTAATATATAGACACTTCCAAGATTAGCACTTGGAAAATTAACGACCTTTAATCAAATTCATAGCGATTATGTTTTTCCAAAGTAAGTAAACCAGAAGCAAATAAAGAATAGTCGATTGCGATAGACTTAATTATTTAATGAAATCCATCAAAATAATATCGAGGTGTAATTGAAATATCGAGAAAATGTTAGCTATTTAGGTTCCAAACGTAGCAAAGATCTTATATCTCTCCATGTTATTGTATTAAATTATAGGGTTTAATTTTTCGAATTGTTTTAGTTTAGAAATTTATATTCTTGTATTGCATTGCAAGAAATTCATAAAAGCATATTTACCTCGTTAAATAAAATGTATCTATTAGAGATAATAAAATCAATATGATCAGGCGTAACTTTGTGGAAAGCCATAATAATAAGTTGAGAGACTTAGTAAATTTCCACTGTGTGGAAACTGTGTGTGNTTATATCTCTCCATGTTATTGTATTAAATTATAGCGTTTAATTTTTCGAATTGTTTTAGTTTAGAAATTTATATTCTTGTATTGCATTGCAAGAAATTCATAAAAGCATATTTACCTCGTTAAATAAAATGTATCAAAAAGTATAAGTTTTAAAATTTCCTTACTCATGACTTGTTATCCAATTCGCTCCTGCATTTTATCACAAATAGTACTTCACTCGATTACCTAACGCATATGTTGCATCTTTCTCGCAAATGCAAAAAGTTGTAATGTATGAATAAAACTCAGCTTCGTCATGCTGTCGTAACGTAAAATTGAAGAGAACGCAATAAAATTATGGAAATTTTTCTTTATATTCTCTAAAGTGTACACATTCAGTCAATACCATCTCACCACTACTTATGATTGCCAATAGAAGAAGTCAAAGTATAACTATTGCAGAATGATGAGTTCCGTTTATCTAGCCCATTCACTAAAACGTTCTATGCATGAATGAATCGCATTCTTAATTATTGAGAAGTCTTGGTTTTGTAGCCAACGAAGGTTGCAAATACTTTATGATCTGTCACAGTTTACGTCTCCATATTATAATAGAAAGACAATTTTAACGTGTTTTAATGATGGTGTAAAAGTCGGTCTTCAAAAATTATAGAATACGAGAGGAGATAAATTACTCCAAATAGAGATTGCGATTCTAAGGATTTTTCCGATTACTGAAAGTTTAATCAAATTAAGTTGCTTTATTTCTCATTGCCATTTTAGGACTAGTAATACCGACAAAGAATCGTTCTCCTCTACAAGTTGTAAGTCAGTGCCATTCAGATTTCATCATTCTATTCTTCGTAAGTTATTGGTTGTATTGTTGCACGAGACAGATAAGGCATGTGGAATGGCGCTCCATCTGCTGGGAATCGCGCTAAACGGCTCCCTTTCTTCCTTTTTACCGCCCAACATCGAAAACTCCAATTGCCTTTGCTTTTCCGCTGCAAAAGCAGACTCGTGGCCTCACAGTCATCGTCGTTCACATTCTTAGTGAAACCTTTTAGCGCAAGGTTTATCGATGGTAGAACCACTGTTACACCAATTCCTCTTCTTATCTTTAGATTGTCATCAACATTAATATACTGGATTAGAGGGATTTACTTTTATCTACCTAGGATCTTTAGATTTATTTCTGACTAAAAGCTTTTTCTCAGTTTTTCAAAGACAAATAAGACCAAGTTTTAACTATGGAATGTCTAGTGGAAAACATGCGTAAGTAGTTCAAGGCGCTTTTGCTTTGATTTGAATATTTAATGTTGGAAAATACTTTGAAGGTTTCGAACTTTAGAAGAGAGTGTAACCGAAACAGTAAACTCGAGGTCAATACAAAATACTACTCCTTCTTTTCTCTTCAGGAATTCTTCAAATTTGTCCTCGAGATTTAACAGCAGTAGTAACTCTGGAGGAAGTAGTTTTGCAATTTTGCAAAATACTCTTTGCTTTCATTCTCCGTCTCTTCGCCTCTTATTTGATGCTTACTGTTATCTTGGGATATCTGAATCATGGGAAAGTATTCGTGATAATAATTCAAATGTAAATCAATCTTTCTTTCAAAATACCACATGTTTTTCTTACTATTTTCCCCAATATCACAGTCATAATCAATCTCCTGAAAAACTAAAAACCTTGAAATTATAAGTATACAGGATAGATCTCTTTAAAATGTCTGTCAACTGTCTTTCACCTGGTAATATCTTGTACTTCATGCGCTGTTGTTGGATCAATTGTCATTATTTATGTTTCCTTGTTGGTCACTCAAGACGCAGATCATTTTATCAATATCCTTAAGAATGGTTAAATTCCCGAATTCATTTCAAATCTCGATTTAGAAATGGAATTCATTCAGCTGTACCACGGTGCAAGAGATGTGCACCGTCTACGGTGCAAGAGTAGTTTCCACAGTAGATGTGTCGTCTTCTTTTAACTATAGATATCTGCACCACTTTTGAAAACCCTAATATAAGAATATTTTAAACCTTGGAATATCTTCTTTTTCATCATCGTCACACGGATAAACAATCCAAGAATTGGTTTTCTCATCTCACAAAGCCGACCCCAGCAAATCGTTCGTATCTTTTAGCCATAAATATAAACATCATGTGCCCTAAAATGTAACCTTTGTCTTCTTCTAAAGTTTCTTCCTTCCACTTTTTCTTTCTATAATTTCTTTTGCTGAATGTCTTACATGTGACCATTCGAACTCCCTCGTTTTTCATCCATTGTTTTTCTCAGACGTCTCTCTTTGTACGCTATTTGGAGGACTTACCTTCTCTGCTAATTTGATTTCCATTACTCATTTTTATGTGCTGGAATATATCTTTTGTATGCATCTTTACCTTGACAACGATCGCGAATAGGCATCCATGTTGCTTTGGGTTTGTGTTCGGGTGTAAAGCAATCATGACCGGAACTGCATCCGTAAAAGCACCTTTTCCCTACCTCTCCCTTCGCTGTCCAGTGTTCTCCGCAACCGCAGCACCTTCCGAAGGGGAGCCGGATATGCCGATGACCCGTCCGTGCACTTTTCTCTCCCTCTAACTCTCTCGGTTCGCTCTTCTCCGTTAGAGGCGCTGCATGTGTTGTCTTTATAGCACTACCCTCTTTTGAGCATGAATCACTTAACCTCAGTTGAACGATTAGACATAACGAAGTGGTATTGTAAGAAGTAGTTGTTTCCATCCTTCTGGGATGGTGTCCTTCCTTTTGTGTCACGCTATTTCTTTGAATATCACATGGCACTTCTTCACAACAATTGCACCACTTAATTGATAAGCTCTAAGATTACTTAGTGATGTAGTGTTAACTGGGTAATTGGAAATGGGCTATATGGTGTGAATCCTTGTTTTAACATCTCTACATTATGGTCCTACAAATAGAGAATTTAAGCTGCGCAGTGTCAAACGTGTTTAAAGGCAAATTTAATGAATTCTTTTAACGTCATATTCGTACATCAATGAGTTAAACCGCAAACAATATTGGATATTTCGGAACCGCAATGGAAGTGTGAAATTACGGTAAACAATATCGTAAATTAAAAATAAAACATTTAAAGACTACCAAGGGTAGCATAAGAAGTTAATTAAATGTTAAGGTCTTCGAAGATGCAGACTATTACTCGATGAAATCGCCATAAAGCTACATTAAGGTGTGATGGATCTATTTCAACGGAAACCTCAGACAATAATTTTTAGTAAGGTTGTAAATGTCTCTTGGAACGCCAAAGTGATAGGAGTGAAGTAGAAGAAACAGATGAGATAAACACTACGATAGTGAGTCATAAATAAGATCACTAAATCTTGAATACGATTGTGCGTTAGCACTTCCTTAGGAAATTAACATTTACCTGAAGAATGAAAAGCTTTGTCAAAAGTCTCACAATATTAGTTAGCGAAACGACGGGTTTCGGCAACTATTTGCCACCATTAGGTCACCTGATGACGGCCCTTAGTATTCGAAACAGGTCGTTTTCATTTCTTCCAATATTAGAATTCCGCGTAGTGAAAGCGGCTACTATAATTCAAATATTTTTTTTCAAATAAAATTGAGAATGTAACCTTTTATCGTAGGATCACCGAGCAGTTAAATGGATGTTTTTGGGGGCACAGAAAAAGTAATAAGGCAGCATTGGTAAACTTATGACATACATATCTCCTCGAGTTTAATGTATATATTTCTGTGACTCCATGACTACAGGATGGGGAATGCTAAATATTTTCATTCAACGTTACAATTATGTGAACTGCAAAAGAAAACAGGTATGCCTAGGAGGAAAGGATGTAGAAAATGTAAATCAACATCTGCACCTAAATTAAGCAACCTTCTTAAGAGACGATATTGTCTGTCGTCAAAAAAATTTCAAAATGTAACCTAGTCATGGGAATTTGCGACCTTATATTTATAGCATATACCTGTAAGTTACGTATACCCGAACACATGATCGGCTAACTTTTCCGTCGACGTGACGAATAGGTGACGAATATCTCGAGTTGGAGCCCAAAAGTTTGGGCCCTTAAATTTCAATGAACCTAATTAAAATGGTAATGCGAAGCCATTTCGCCCTCAAAAAAAAGCATTAGAGGAGATCTGTTTGGCATCTGGTTGCCATGCAAACGCTAGCCAAGACTCGGAACAGGAAGACCACAAAAATGAGAAGGTGCAATTTGATTGGGCGTCTTTCCGATGGATCTCGCGTCGTGGAGAGCGGTGGGCAGTCTCTTCTGGTTTTGCCCTTCGAAGTAGTCGCACGAAGTTTGCTGATCAAAAGCGGCCAAAGAGATCAGACGGGCGGAGCAAGTAATCCCTCGACTCAAAGAGACTCCTACGCTTCCTCCTTTAATCTCATCAGCAAACTTCTTACCCCGAATCCACGGATCTACTCAGCCCCTCTGTCCGCCCTGGAAATCCGTGCCTCCCTCCACGAGCCACCTGCCGCCCCCGAGCCACCTCTCGTCCCATCGATACGTCCCCCCCTCGCGTCCTCTTCAATATTCTCCGGAGCCACTGTTTCACTTTTTCCACCGCCCACGGCACCTGCTCCCCGCCCGGCTATCTCGCAGCATTCATCATCCCCTCTCCGCATTCCATTTAAGGAGCCGCTGCCGCCTCGGAAAAGGGTTGCTCTTAAGTTGGGACTCTCCTCCTTTCTATCTGATCCGCCCGCGACCTCTTTATTCCTTCTCTCTTTCTCCTCTTTGACGAGACGTCTCAAAGGAAGCGATCCCCTCCAGAACTTATCTTTCCTCGGCCTAACTTCTGCTCCTTTCTCTCGGCCCCTTTCCATTACTTTCTTAACTCTCGCATCCTTGCCTTCTTCTGCCATCCCTCAAAACCGTCCCGTCCCTTTTCCCCCTCACTCTGTCACTTCTCCCTCTCGCAAACACTCCCCTCCCTGTTTCTCTTTCCTCCACTTTTCTTGTTTCCCTCGCATCGCACCCTACATCCACTTACATTTCCCAACCGCTCCATCTCTCTCACCCATCTCCATCCCTTCCTCACTCCCTTTTTTCTTAGCTTCCCCTTCCCTTTTAGGTTTTCACGGTTTCTGTCTTCGCTAACATGTTCTTTCTTTCTTTATTCGCCCCTTTCTTCCTCCCACGTTTCTATTTTCTATATTCGTTTTCATCTGCATTTTCATCACCACCCTCGTACCTAAAACTGCATTTTATATTAACCTAACTCTGCATTCTCCTTTTAACTTTTGCAGACCCTCTTCCTATCTTGTATTTCTTCTTATGTAATCACTATACTAAATTTTTCATCTCGTCGTTCTCTTCCAAGAGTGAATTCCATAACTTTTTCCATACTCCCCAATTCCACCATATTCACCTTATTCTTTTTTCTCTCCTCCATTTCTACTGTTTTTTCTTTACCATTCTTTTCCTATTTCCTCCCAATGTCACTCTCTTCCTTGTTTCTCCAATTTCTTTTTCCTTTTGCACTTTCTCAATCCTCCCTTAATTTCCAGTCTCTATTTAGCTTTAATTTCAACTCTTTACCTTTTATTCTTTGCATGTATCCTATTTCTGTACATTCCCCTGTTTCCCTGGATAGCCAAGTGGGTAGCGCGTTCGCATTTGGTAAAAGCGATCCCGATTTTGATTCCCGGTGGGGCCAATATGTGCAACATGACCTAAGCTGTCGGAGTACTTTTAAAAATAATAGTAATACTTAAAATTTCCCCTTTCTCATTCCATATTTTTCGCTCCACGTTCTTACATTCTTTCATTCCCTAAATACTTTCGCTGTGCCTTTTCGTTCTCTCCCTCGCCTTCTGCTGCATCTTTTCTGAGCCTTCCTCTTTTCATTTCATTACACCTTGTCTTTACCTGTTCGCCCCTCCTCCAACAGCCGCTCATGTTGCGACGCGAAACTTCTACATCTCCTTCGCTACGCGATAAATGCCGCACTCTTCTCTTATTAAACGCGCCCCCCCTCTTCTTCCCCAGTCGTCTTTACTTGCTCTCGGAATCTCTGTCCTCGGCTCCTCGTTCTTTGGGAGATGATCAAAAGCGAGTACTTTCGCGGTTCGAGGAATGGGTGCCTGCGGATTAAGTATTCATTCGAATTGTAACGAGTGGAGGGAATGTTTCCTTCTGCGGCCGCACCCCTCGCTGGGGTCGCTAACGGTTATTCCCTCTCGAAACGCCTTGCAGATGAACCGACGACTTATTCCCTTTGCAATTAAACGCGAGCATCGACCGGATATGAAAGTAGCGGCTTACCACTCTCCTACTCTAATCTCACTTGCATTTACGAATTGCGTGATCTTAATTTTGGAGAGATTACCGCGTTAGAAATGAAATGTACACCAAGAAGGAATATAATACCTAAAATTAAGATAGAAACTGTGAACGAGCAGACGTATGTACTATACAAGTGATTACATTTTAAGCGCTCATGCATAATAATTACCTGTAGCTGACTCAAATATGACAGAAAGTGTCTTCAGATCTTAAAACGATCTAAACCACATATAACTAAGCAGTGTTCGTTCAAAATCACTTTAACGTCGAACTTGATATTTTCTTATGTTTTTTAGTGACTGATTCCAATGAACGCAAGAAATAAATCTAAGAATTGGGAAAATAAATAATAAAATAGTTTTACGATAAAGCAATTGGAAATTTTCAACTCGATTTCTCAAATTTCTAATTATTCTTACTTTAGTGTTAGATAAATATTTCCTATGCTCAAATCTTTCAACGTTCTTTTGATGATAATCTTGTAAAATAGCGATTCATTACCTTATTTTGATGATACTATACTCTGCCTTATCTGTGTAGCGCAGATAATCTGCGCTACACAGGGCAGGATAAGCAAAATGGTAAACATTTTACATGAAAACTTCCACCTAAGAATCTTGTTATGAGACAGACCATGGGACACTGTTCCAATATGAAAAGAGATAATGCTAAGATATTTAAACAACAACTTGAATTCTGCATCTAACGACAAATTTACGAGGTACATCATATTTTTTATAACTTATCTCCCGTCACCTCTTAAAGACTTCATTTCGCCACAATAAATTTAAATAAGCCTTTTATGATCTCGATGTGGTATAGAAATAAAACTAGTTGCGTATGAGAAGATGAGTGTGATTAACCAGTTCAATGAGAGCTTCAATCTACAGAACTGCCGAAACATTGAGGCTCTCAGTTCTGCAAACTAGTCAGTTCTAACGTTTTTTAAGGACTCACTCGTGTTTTCTTAAATTGTTCATGCATTGCTCCGTAAATTATAAGAGAAAAATACGAGAATCATCAGACCCGTCTAATCAAAAAATTAAGAGGAGAGTAGGATTTATTGGACATGATATTGATAGTACACCTTCGGATGAAAAGTGTTTTTTTTTGCAAATTCTTAATGTGCACGGCTCTTTAATTTCATACATATATATACATATTACTTAATCTCAGGCATTTTATAATCTTAAGAAAATACAAAACTGTTCAACTCTCATGTAATCGAGTTAATATGCAATCGACGGAAAAGGCTGTTAATACGTTAACCCGTTTGACAGTTTAACAAAAAATATTGTTGTTATCTGCAATATTTCGTATAGTATATCACACGTAATTTTAAGACGCCTGCATTATAGAGTGGACTTCGTAAGTTAATTATCCTTGTCTTTGTGAATTTAAAATATTCAGTCTGACGAAATATTAAAACAGTTTCCAACAGACCGTTTAAAGTTCCACCGTTAAGACGTTAACATGTTGTACTTATATGTTTAAGACGCTTAAATGATAAGCAAGTGTGCGTGGGCAGAGGCGCGCCTCCACCGCGGGCGTCGCCCTGGGCCACATCAACTTGGCAGAGATGAGCACGTCTCTCAAAGCGCCTCTTTGTTCTTCGCTTCCCACTTGTTAAATTAACACGAGTTCGGATATTAAGGGCTGAGCCCTGAGGGCGGCACGTGCAAAGGCAAAGGAGTGTTTTAGTGGGTGCCGCCTTGCAGCCGGAGCGTCACCTGCAACGCCCGTTCTTCCTCACGCAAATTCCAGTTTCGCTTTTAAACGGTCACAATAACGTCATCCTCTTCGCACCCCATTCTCCGGCAACTTAATTTTCCCCTTTGTTTTTCCACTTCTTTTCGTCGACAGCTTCATCTTAACCTCTTTCTCGCGGAAAATAAGTCTCGAGGAAAAAGAAATAAGGGGTGAATATTTTAAAGAAATTCGGTCCCAAAAACGTGGAGGTTTCAGGTAATACACGTTGAAACTCCCTCAGAATAAATTAAAAACGACTCATTACTTAACTACATAAAATAGTGAAATTGCGATATCTACATAAGGGACTGTTTAAACCTCTCAGGTTTCTGTATGATGATTTGGTAAAATAAAATGCATAAATAATCTGGAAAGAGTGGTATGAATTTGAATTCGAAAAAACTGTTGTCAAATTTCAATCTGAGAACAAAAGAACTGTAGCTGAAACGGAGAATGTTGGCTATAACTAAATGGCAATACATGACAAGTTTCTCAGTGTTGTTTGCGAGACGTCTCGTTCCTTTCGTTTAGGCGTATGGTCTGTCTACATGTAAGCTTCGAGCTTTTTCAGATGCTAGAGCCATTCCGATACATTTTCATTTTCCAATTAGTTTAATGTACGATTCAATTCGATTTAATCTGATAATTTTATTTGTAGGTTTATATCGGATATCACTCGGGTTAAATATTTCGTTATAATGTAATTAAAATCATTTCAGCAGATATATTTGGTCCCCTTAAGAAATAATCCCATAAATCATGAAAAATAAATCAATAAATTCTCAATCAACTGAAATCCTCTTTAATGGATTTCAAGCGATTAATAATTAAATATCTACTGAGTTATGATTATTAAGAACAATGTAAAGAAAATGGTACAAAAGAGATGTCGTTTAGAATAATGAAAATGGATGAGCAGTTGGAAGGTGCACCACTTTCTTTGTAACATGCAATTTATATGGATACGTTTACAACATTTACGCTTAATGCAGGATTTCATGCCCCTAAAAATTCATAAATAAATATGGGTCCATTTTTGGCCTAAGATAAGTCAAGTTCAATCTCTGTATGCCATATTATCCGAAGTCTTTTAGGGGAAAACTCTTTCTCTTCGTTATATTTTCTTTGCTTTTTAATACAATTTCGCCCCGAATATACACTACATGAGTATACACACCATGAATGATGAATATACACATCACTCTGATGTTACCTTTGAAAATTAGAACACAAATTAGTCGTTAACAAAACTTTTGTCTTTCTTGTGAACAGGAAAGTTAATTAAACCTGGGTAGAATCTTCTTCTACATATACCTTTACTTAAAACAGAGCGCAGTTCCCAAAAGGAAGTGAAACATGCCTCTTACAACTGTGAATATATTTATTTTAGATTCATTAGATAATGAAAGAGCTTAATCGACCATGCAATGGCATGTAAATGGGCTGGATCTTATGTATAAAAGTAACAAGTAAAGGTAGCGTATTTACTCTTTTGAAAACTTGTTGTCTCCAAATAGTTATAGGTCGTAACTTATATTATTATGCGTACTACATCTGTAAGAGCTTTGTGAGGTATTTAATCCCTTGGACATCATCCAAAAGAGTGAAATGCTTGCTCTATAGAGAAACGTCTCCAACGTATCCATAGCGAAAATTTTAACACTTCAAAGGGAACCTCTTACGTAATCATCCATGCAATGAAAAAGATAGTAGATATAACGAGTCTAACCTAGAATAGAATGGAGTTGTCGCAAACGTAATTCCGCATGTGATTGCTGTAGAAGCCTCTTCATATAAATAATGGCTACACACTACTTAGGAGGGTCCACGGTGCCTTTTTAACTCTGAAACTATAAAAAATAACAGCTGAGTAAATTTACTAATTTTGTTACTTTTTAGCTTTGCAAGTACGAACTTGCTGAGGCTTAGAATGGACTTCGTGCTTTAAACTATACGGAAAGTAATGATGTAGGAATAGGGTAAAATAAAGAATTCTTTCTCATTCCACCCACAATTATGTGTTAAAATATTTATTCATAGAATTTCCGCATTTCCTATCCTTCATTCCCCCATCTGTTTGGAAACGATTAGTGAAAATTAGCGCATTCCACGACGAATTATTAAGAAATGAGGAAAGAATCATGCAATTCTCCCAAATAGAAATAAACTCTCACTCTTTTAGCTACAGTGCTAACTCCTTTTCTACAGTTTAGTTTGAATCATGTAGTTAGTGTTTGTTGATCTGGTTTAGTGGTGGAAAACTCTAACAAATACCATAAATAGAACAACAGTCTTTCACCGCTCAGCGAATGCAAAGACGAATTTCCTTTACATCCATTTCGACAACCATTATCGGTAATACCAAGTAAGCTTGGAAAACATCGTGTGGGTTAATTTCTAGGTTTAATTTCGCGCTTTAGCTTAATAACTACCTAAAGTGAGTGATGTTTCTTCTTCTCCGTGTGTTTTTCATCCGATAGATAGCAGCTGGATAACCCCCATCGGTTTCGGTTCAGATCAATTCCTTTTATTCTAATTTAGCTTCTACTTATTTTCATGCGATCAAGCGTTCCTAACCTTCTCCTTTCCCTTCCTTGTTTTCCCTCCTTTCTTCCCTCTATTAATCTTCTTCGAGCAATTCCAGCGTTATATATGCCCCAAACAAGATGTCTTACCCTTTTTAAATTCTTTTAGCAGTTTTCTCTCCTCTCCGATTCCCATCAGAACAACCTGATATCTGAATCTAGTGCACTACACCTTTGGCTCACTCACTCACTCACTCACTCACCGTTAATAGACCTCTTTTGTTTGCGCCGTTTTTGTTCTACTCGTTCGTGTTTCGTTGGTACAGTTTCCGTTTTAAATTACCAATCTTTCCAAATACTGACGATGTTTCCCTTTTTCTTCTATGGATATATTACAATTGTTTCCTTCCAACTGATTTTCATAACTTTTGTCTTTCCTACATTTCTGTTCATCCCGAATACTTTCCCAACACTTACAGCGCTCTTTATCATACACTCCAGCTCCTCCTCTGATTCCGTCAGTACTGTTTGATTTTCTGTATATTTCACAATCTTTATTCTTTTTCCTCCCACTACAATGCAAATGCTTTCTCTAAATCACCATTGGTTATCTCATCAGCATAAATATTGAAAAGAGTTGTTGACAGGCATCATCCATGTCTGGCACCTCTTCGAATGCTTATTTTTATATATGTATTTTTATGACCACAGACTGGCAATGGGCCAGGTGGTAGTCATTTGTGGGGGAAAGAAAAATAAAACACCCTGCCTGGTATTCACCCAAGTCGAGAGGAAAACTTCTAAAACCTCCCGAAGGCTCTGCATAACACAATTTCATTAGAAAATCTAAACAAACATCAGCTTACAATTTCAAACAATTTACATTGTAAGTTATTGCCTCCTCGGTCTTTTCATCTTCCACTGTTACCACCACTTTTTCTTTCATATACTGCTCCTATTTAATCTTCATACCTTTCAATTAATGTCATTAATCTTTAAACCCTCAGCATTATACTCCAGATGACTATGTCAAATACCTTTAAATAATACCAACAAAACATACATAAAAATACCAAAATGCTCGGAAATTTATTAACTGTGAACCAGCGAAGATGATTAATATTTGTTAAAAAGTAGTTGGCCTTCAAAGAGAGGCCATGATTTTGAAATACGAATGAAAAACGAATTTCAATTTTTAGAATTCTAAGATGCCTCTCACTTCAGCGATTGTCTCCACTCCCCGACACGCACCTCATCGTCATTTTTTATCTCCCGTTACCTTCTTCCGAAGCCCTCTTATTGCATTCCCTCATCCACCATCCCCTTCATGTCTTAGAGCAGCGTCTCCAAGGGTGACACTCCTACGTCACAACCCCTGATTAATTGTTCGAAGCGCTTCTGCCGCGGATTACGGGCCCCGGCGTTCGGCGGGCACCTGGACGCCTCTTCCACCTGAACACGCACCGATGGACTTTGTTCATGTTAAGTCGCATTGTTCCCTTCGTAATTAATAGTGAACAGAATTTTGTCCGTGGCAACAGGCACACTCCGAGTGGAAACAGCGTGGCAGAGTTCCCAACGAAGCTGCGATAGAACATTGGGGGAATTTATGATATTTTGAATGCCTCTTCTGCCATTTGCTCTGTTCTTTCACTTGCATGCCGTAATTCTTCAATTTAGGTTATGTATTAGGTCGTCCGTCAATTTCCACCATCCGCAGAAGACTTATCCGTCATCCCTTTGCTTAGGCTACATTAATAGGAATCCCTCGCTTGTCCACGAATGGCGTCTGATTTTCGCTTTTCATGAAATTCACCCGAAAATGTAAAAATTAGACACTCCGGCTCAACACTTCTCCTTCCTCAATTCTCGGTGTAGCTTTCGCCGTGACTTTCGCTAGCTTATTTGCATTTCTGAGGGCTTTTTCTTCATGATACCTAATTTCAGCGAACCTTATTTGATAAATTTACCATGCGTAAGTCTGTAAATATGTACATCTGCTTCTAACTATCGGATAATCTTACCATCGCGTCCTATGAAATATTTCTGCTGCATTCCCTTCCCCTTCATATTCAAAGTTTCGGAGGTCGTGGATTCACGATTCTTAGCAGTATGAGGATCGCATCCTGGGTGAAAAGCGAGGGACCTCAGTAGACCAATATATATCCACATAACACTACGAATTTATGAGGAGAAATTAATTTTCTTCGATTTCATTGTTCCATTTCCTGGAACAGCAATAAAAGTCAGACAGGAGATATAGTCTGTATAACTCTCATTGTCAGTTAACTTTTCTTAAAGTAGCGCTACTTCACCTTATCAGGCTACGGCAATGAATTTTAGGAAACACACGTTTCCCTTTTATTTAAAACCTGTTTTTCCCATTCCAGTCTCTAATTCCGAATTTGATAGTTTACGTCGGCGTAATTAAATTTTCTTTTTTTACCAAACTAATCAATCTGCTCATGAATATTAAATTCACTCATTTACTCGACACATCATTCCTTTTAATTAGAAGGTATTTTAAGAAAAACAGTATAAAAGACTTTACCAAACATTTATAATTCATTTAATGTTTACAACATGACCACGAATCCCTTTCTTCGTGAAGCCATCTTCTGGTATGGAATTTACCGTACTGCATATTAATGCTTTCTCTTTCATAACAAATCAAACGCAAGTGTAGCACAAACATAAACATAAACAATTAACAAACAAACAAAAAATACCCTCCCAAAACGCAAAAATACAGAAAGCGAAAGATTGAGAAATTATCCATCAAAAATTTAGTATGTATGTAAATGTAGTAATTTGCCGGGAAATGATCATAACAAAAATTAATCGACAAAATCAGATATCTTAGTTTTCGGACTATTAATTTTCAGTATATCGTGAATTAGTCACTGATTAGTGACAGACACCGCTTAATCACATTCGTTTTAGATGAAATACGTATTTAACTAAGAAATGAAAGCTATGTATTGTGCATTTAGACCTTAGTATTAATTTCACTAATATTTCCCCTAACATGATGGGGCTATTTAATTAATGGCCTATGTCCCGTCTCTTTAGCAATATTTCCACCATTTAGCAAAATAGTTAGCGATAATAGGCTTTCAACAACTGGTTTGAACGATTAATAATAATTTTCAAGCAAGGAAATCAAGGAAAAGATGTTGAATATTTACCATAGTTTCTAAATTCTATGACATGAAATCCGTAATTTTGGTACTCTTAAGGTTAATCACGGGTTTCTCCTGTGATTTTATATCCGACGTTTTCCCGCATATTGTGTATGCTTTGCTGAAATGAATGAACCCGCTCTCTTCTGGCAGGGATCCGAAAATGTGGAAAAAATCCAGGAGGGACGCCTCAACAAGTGAATTCCATCTGCATAGTAACACACCCCCAGAGACACTTCCCGCAACTTTAAACACAATCCCCTCGCCTCCGAAAACATGGCCCCCATGGCCCCACCACGACATCCCAACCACAGCTCGGCCGCACTCGAGTAACACTCTCTCACTCCTTGGCATCTTTGCTAAGCAAACATTCCCACCCTCGTCGCCATCCATTCCACTCCATCTCTTCCCCTACTAATATAATCCGCATTATGTGAGGCCAAGCATCGATATCTTCCTTGAACTTCCATTTTAATGTTTTCCTTTTTAATAGTTTCTTTGCAAGAACGAAACCTCCGATTGGCAACTATGATGAAGTTCTTAACCTGATCAAAACATCGTAAGGTCTACAAAAAGAAGAGACATGTGATTAATTACGGCTGTGCATCAGCATGAAGTAGAGTATATAAACTTTGGTCAGAGTTTGTGGAATTTAGTGGCAGAAGACCTTAATATCTGAAATCATATACTACAGACCGTCTACCAGAAGAACAGGATGTTTCGACGTGGATTCGCAGCGAGGTACCTTCAACGCCGCCGTTTTACTTACACTAATTTTTGAATTATGTGGATATTTTTCCTTCGGATACGTAAATGCTTTTGTTTAGATCCTATAATCATAATCTAGAAGAAGATTAATACCTAATGATATTGTAAATGTAGCATTTGTTCCGAAACGGAAGTATTTAGAATGGTTAGTTGGATGAAGGTATTTCATAGAAGGTAAAATGAGATAAGAATCTCCCATTAATTCTATATGGGGGCAAATAGGTCTAGACCCCCCACTGAGGGTAACAGAGTAGGAATTCTATCAGGAATTAATCAGTCTATGAATCCATTTAATATATCTGTTAATATTCGTATTTTTCTTTTAAAAATAAAAAGGTTGTGTATTTAAAAGGAAAACACAACTGAGAGCTTACAACTAACCATATATACCCGCATGTCTTTTATATAAAATGGATTGAAATAGCATGTAAGGCTGCACCATACATACACCATTCCCTGATAACTATCGCAGAGTAGTTTTGCCGCTTGCTGTCTTAATACTGGGTACAGTTTTTTATAGCGGTATATATCCAGAAATCTTACTTAAGTAGAACATATGAAGCCTTCACATAAAAACGATTCCTAGAATTTCAATGGAATCGGAGGTAACCTCAAGAGTTGATCTTTGATCTAAAAAGTTTCCTAATTATTTGTTAATAATTTGCATCTAGAGACAAAAAATGGGCAATTTATTAAAAAGTAGAATTAAAATCACCCATCACCCCGGTTTCGATCCAAGAAAATCATAATTTTTTCATCAGTTCATTTGCATAGCGATGTGATGATTTTTTATTTCATTTTTAAGGTTAAAAATTAGTATCTTCAGCTTATTGTTTCAAGGAATTGAGAAAGATGAATTCTTTCCTTGTGGAGGTCTAATTGAATTAAGGAATATTCTGCATCAAATTGCAGGAATGATAAGTCTCCGGTACCATACATTTCTTGTTTATAGGAAAAAAGTCCCTTCTCTTTCGAATCTAACTTCCGCGTTCCCTCCCTACACTCCTCTTTGGAGCGCAAACATCTCTCGCTGCTAATCTAATCGCTTCGCAAAGGCGGGAGTGCTATGGCCTCCACGACCGTGTTTTCCTCCAGTTGCCACGAGAGGCAGTCCGAATTGAAAGAAAAACTCCTTTTGTGAACATACGGATTAGCGTCGGTTAATCGACGAGCGCTCCCACGGCAGTTTTCTTTTAATAATTGCCGTTCTGCGGAATCCTCTTACGTTGAAATGGCGGCGTATACTCCAACGTTCTCAGGCAGTTTTTGCCCACTTAAAGAGTGGCTTTTTACGATGCAAGGTATACACAATTGTTAGGATGAAACAACAGCGGGAGGAGTTACTTAGTTACACCCAAATAACGGCTATATCAATCCCAGAAATTTCCTCACTATCATGATACTACTTGTAAAGCATAATATTACCACCAAATATGACTGATGATTGACTGATTAACTAATTTCGAGTACATTTATTAATTAAACAGTGACGATTTAAATGGAAAACTTAATTATAAAAGTTTAATTTAGGGTATCTGTTTCGACCAATATCGATCATATTTGGGTGTTTTATAAATTACTCTGTTAAAATTCAGAATCACATTTCTGTTTCTATCAGCCATTTCATATACATCTTCTTGATTGCCCTTATCACATTGTATTGCTTATACATATCTTTGTTGAGTCATTTCAAAATCTTTCTAGGCACTCTAGGCACTAAAAGCATTTTACTCCTCCACGAAAACACTTTCTTCCCTTCTTTTATTTTCTTTCGTATCTTTCTCTCACTTTATGACAAGGGTTAAGTGGAAGATGGGACTCTTTAGTCCCAATTTCGCCCAATAAAGACGTTTATTATTTTATTATTATTTTTCCAATTAGTAGGACTACAGGGAGCACTGGCTTTGGCCATCTTACCTATGCGTATCATAGATCCAAATCACTTCAGATCTTTCTTTTCGATCCCTTTTACTACCTTTCCATCTGCGCTGATTATCATTTCTTATCAGCTCAATTCATAGTCATTCTAATTTAGACGGTCTCATAATTTTTCTGAAGTTATAGATTTCTAGTGTATTTAGTTTTCTTTCGCTGTCTGTATCCATTGTCCATAGAGTATACACATATATAAATTCGGTTTCCACAAACGAGTCACCAATACTCTTGTTGTTTTATGAGAGATGTGTTTGTCCTACCAGTTCGAGTTTAATATTCCAATAGCCTTATATCTTTCCTAAACTGTATGATCTATTTATGTGAATGACCTTAAGTCTTTGGATATCATAGTTCCCAATTATTTTAAACTATCCGTTTATTTCATTATCTATGTAAATGATGTATATTGAATGTTACTTACGTCCTACTTTAACCCTATTCGTTTAATCCTGTTCTATCACCAGCCATCTATCAACTTACCAACGCGTGTTTCAAATTTGACGAAATCTGATATATTGTTATGAATTTTGAAAACATGATTTAGTCTTTATAGAACACTGACAATAGCATAACGTTTTAAAAATACTTTTAAGGCTGAGTCTTAAAGCATTCAGTCTCCAGTAAAATGGTAAGACTTGGTAGCTAAAACACATTTCACAGATGACGCGACCGCAGCCGATTTAAAAGAATACTATGATTATTTCACAAGAACCAATTTATTGAATAGGGGAATCAATGGAGGCCCACCTCTTATGTGACTTTTATTTGAGAATTTCATCTTTTAAACGCGGAAAGGGATGAGACTGACATTGCAAGATAAGGCGTGCGCCAAGCGATACTCCCAATGAGAGACAGAAATTAAATCACACAATTCCACCATTTTGTTTTGCCGGTGCCTCATAGAGTTAGGGGTTAGGGACATCATCGGACGAATCACTCACTCTTGCCCACAAAGTCTCCTAAAACGGCATGTCAGAATTTTCTGGCAATATATCTCAATTTAAAGAGCAGCAGTCACCCAGCAAGTGGAAGGTCCGCGTTCTAGTCCCGGCCCAGTCAGAATTATTTTAGTCAGAATAATTATTATTTATTAGGTCACTCGTTGGCAACCTTTTAAAGTCCTATAGACCGCTGGCAAGGGTATATCAAAGATTCACCTAGTCTGTCACCATCTTTACCTTTGCGAAACCTCCATTTTCAACGTATTCTCTTCTGCGCCTAGCATATACTTCCCTGGTTTCTCTCCAGCTATGTAGCATCTGCCAGTATGACAAAGTGAAGCCGTAGCATATGCCGCCTCTTTTGAGATCGTATATTATCTCTTTTCGTATAATATATAATTTGTACATATCACAGTGACACACGAGGTTAGGTAGAAGAGAGGCCCACATGGGTCTAACCACGCTAATAAAGGTTCTATCTGTCTATCTATCTATTTTCCTTCAGCTGAATTACTTCAAGCTCTGATTTTTTTTCCTTCCAATGATTCCCGCCCTGCGTTAAGAGGCATCTTTTTATCGATTACTGATAGTTTCGCATCAATTTTTGGAATGTTTATGGTTAACCTGAATCTTTTCTGATTCACGAACATAATGCCCATAGTTCATATATTGCAGGTATACTCCAAATGTGACCCAACTAACGCCACTAACACCACGCTGAGAATTCTTCTCTCCCTCCTGACGATGCGCTTATCGGAGCCGAGTTTCTAAAGTGCTTCTGGGCTTATAATTCTGATTATCTTTTATTTACCTATCAGGCTTTTAAATTAACTATCAACTGACGCACATTAAACCAAAATTTCTTGAAACATGCATACATTTACAAACTTTCCTTCTCTGACTTAATTGCAGAAGGAAACTTCTTTGTCAGTGAATTTTAATTGCTCTCCATTGCTTTGCGAATATATGCTGCAACTCTTGGAAATAAAAAATTGATTTTCGCTACTCTCGGCCAATGTACAAAACCCTGTGATTTTACGCCTGTAAATAAAAGATAGGCATATAAAATTTATTGGAATACACAGCATGGGATACAAAAGTAGGATTATGAGTAAACGTAAAGTGACAGCTTTCCTGAAGAGTGAGAGAGAGATACTGGTCCAGACGATGAATTTTCAATTCCATAAAATACCTTTGAAACTCATACCATGTTTTTATTGCTGAAATGATAGAAAGAAAACAATCAAGGTGGATTTTTAAATTTTGTATTTAATGCTCCTTTTTTGCAATATAATAAAAATGATGGAAAATTTGTGAGGACAAAAAAACTCTATAAGGTAATAAAAGTCGTGAGGTGTTTTCTACTATTTTTAATTTTCAATAAACGGAAAGTGATCTTTCTGTTGATTCCTAGCCTCCTCGGAGGACGCCTTTGGGTTTGCTTACAAAATCTTCACGCAAAACACAAAAAGGGATGCTACCACCGGTCCAGAAAAATTATATTCATATTCCGAAATGAAGGACAAGAGTGGGAGGAGCACTTGCGGATTTGGCCTCAACCTTTAAAAAGAGGATATTCCCACAGACTTAATGAAGCCGTTACCATAACGTCCTTTTCACATTCGAAACGTTTCATTAAGTGGACGTAAAATTAGCATTTCTAGCAATCCAGGGTTTCTGGTATTCAGGGTGCAGGTCAGTTTGCTGAGATTAAAATTCAAAGAGTTAAGAATGAGGGGGAATAATCACAAAGTGAGCTTAATAAATACTGTTTTTGCATTTATAAGGTTCTTATGTGTAATAAAATTTCGACATAAAGAGAAAAGTGTAAAGATATGAATTATAGTTAGTAAACATTCTTTCATTATCATAGGAATCAAAGGATTGTTTTACTAAAACATGCTCTTTGCTCTTTACTCTGCCATGTGTTTTCAGTATTTTTAAAAATCATTTGTTTTTTGGATCCTCAATTTTTTTGGGAATTTTATCTCTATTTAATTCGAGCTATTTCAAATGAATGTAAACTATTTTAAGAATGAATATTAGATTGAATACTCATTCAAGGAGTTCCTTAAATCTAATTTTTTTATATACT
>KZ308325.1:1465787-1478851 GCA_000376725.2 Ladona fulva | reverse complement strand
AAACATATATGCATTGATTACAATTCCTAACCATATCATTATTATTATATCTTACTATTCACACAAGTCGATTATCACAAAAATATATTTTTAAGGCATACTTTTTACAATCTATTTAAAGTTTTCTAATTCTATTTATGAGTACGCTACGGGATTGGGGAAAAGGTTCTAGAACTTCCTCAGGTAAACTGTTCCATTCATTTACGGTCCTATTTAAGAAAGAATACTTACAAATATCTGTCCTCTGTTTAAGCGAAGATATTTTATACTGATGGTCCCTCCTTGCGATATAATCTGGTTCGCGTAGCCTGATCTTGAGTTCCCTAAGTGACGGTTTTCCGATAAGAATTTCATAGATATTACTAAGCCGTTTAATTTTACGTCTGTCTTGTAGTTTTTCCCATTTTAACTCTTTAATCATTGCTGAAACACTCTCCCTCTTATTGTACCTACCCAAAACGAATATTGAATAGTTAAACACAGAATCTCCGTAATAATTATACTAATAACCAAAACACTGAAAAAAGCTCTCGATGCTACACGTTTTCAAGAAAATAAATGGATGTATGTCTGATATAATGGAAAAATCGCATATCGCTGGAAAGCTAGCAATTATTTAACGTATCATTAATATAATATCAAGGCAGTGCAATAACTACATGGAAACAACTCGACCAAACTCGATTGTACCAGCTAAATAACCTGCGGTAACAATAGCAAGGTGTCTATGTGCATCTTAGGAATTTCCTGTGCCTTTGGCATCGGCTTCTTTCAACCTCCTTCGCCGCGCTCTTACACACAACTCTTCCATACTCTGCTATGATTCAGGTTCCTTGCGGTGGCATGTTAGCGAAGTGTCCGCATTTCGCGGCATCTCTGTGGCTCCAGGCCATCCTTTTTGGTGTTCCACGTCTCCGCCCCCACACGAATCCATTGGAATGCAGGACGCCCTTTAGAGAAATTTTAGAGCACTATAATACAGAATTTAGGTTCTCTGAGAACATCCTCAAGCTACATCTTCCGGGAGAAGTTTTGTTTGTTTTTACTTTCGTTTAACTTAGAAATTTGTCTGAATCACATTACAGATGGAATACTAAGGTAACGGCAGAGTAATCGTCAAATACTTTGACTCAATATAAATATGAGCATATCGTGATTAATTCTATATTCCATGACAACATACATTCGAGTTTAATAAGTGCTCTGAGAGTCTCCTACAGAAAGACGGGATGATTCCTATACAACTGAAAATTGTTAATGTTGTTAAAGTTAATGTGCTCGGGTTGTAAACCATGGAAAAGTAGAATTCTCTCTAATTTACTAGAAAAGAGACATATCTGTTTACAATTGATTTATTTGCGCCGTGTGTTGAATAATTTTAAGTAGTAGTGGAGGAAAATAGGAGGCGGGCGGAATACTATTGAGGAACATAGGAATAGGAGGTGAGGAGAAGATGAGGGCACTTGAGGGATGTGCGTGTCGGAGGATAACGCAGAAGAAGGATTTTCCGTGTTTTAGGTTATCTGCAGTGGCGCGCACACTCCCGCCCCGTGGGATATACTACAGAAATTGGTAAGCGACGGCTATAAATTTCTTCCCTTTCCGAAACGCCTTTATTTTTAATACCTTCGAAATGTTCGGGAGGATAAGGTGATGAATTTTTCAGCTAGACATAAAGAAGCTAGAAGAATAAAGGTTATTTTAATGGTAAACATTCCGAATTCTTCACTTATAAATCAAACATTTTCAAGCACATATCTGGTGATAGACGGTGGGGGAATATCTTAAATACAAAACACGAGTATTAAAGAGTTTTATTTTATTTAGATAAAGTTTGCGTAATTTTTCTGTAACATTTCAATTATCTTGTATAAAATGAACGTTAGTTTTGATAAGTTATTTTTAAATTCCAATACCACTGAATATTGTATTTTATTACCTATTATTAACTAAAGGTTAGCAGTACTTGCTCATATTAATATTCGAACGATTTCTTTGGCTTCCACTTTGAATAAAGATGGACTCTACACAAACAACACATCACTCGTTTCCTTCAATATGTAATTGCGGGTGTTTTCTTATTTATTCCTCATTATCCGCTGTAGCTAGAAACTATAAAACTGTGGAACTGTAAAGATAATTTAACTCTTTGATTCAGTTAGACAGTTCTGAAAGTGAACCTCTAGCTCATATAGCATAAAATGCTTAGCTCGTCGAACTCACTAAACATCTTTCAATTGATAATTAAAAGATGTCTTGCGAAACAAGATACCTTTTAATTGGGAATTAAAAGATAATTGTACTGACTATGAAAACCAAGGATTCCTTTGCTTGCTGTGTATGGTAAGGTTAAAGAGTTAGACATTTATGTACCTAGACATATTTTTACTAAAGTCACTTGTGTAGCTAAACATATATCCGTCGCTTTTTGCCCTATCTATCATGGTTAAAATAGTTTTAGTTTTACTTCACCTTTTTATTTTATTTGGGTTTTGTTTAACTCTATTCTTACCTATTTTTACCCATAAAAACATTTATTATCTTATTTTTGTTAAATCAGATTTTGAAAACCCCTTTAAATCTTTTTTTCATTCTTTCGATGCGACTTTTTCTTCACTTTTTCTTCAATATAGGTTTCAATGTATAAATTTGATATATCATTTCTCATCCATATTCTCTATTCAAATCAGTGTCGCAGTGACCAAATTTCATTTTGCACCGATTCTCCCCAAATTAGATTTATTTGGTGCTTTCTTATCAGCAGGTTAATTTTTAAATTTTCAATAATTCTTTCCAGCAGGTGGTACTTAAAATATCAACAAAGAAGCTTGTATTTTTATCTTCATAGCCTATTTTTCTTTTCAAAAGTAAGGAATGATGAAAAATTATAAAAATGAAATTTTATCATCGCTGAGAGGATTGCCAGCCTAACGTTTTAGACAATGATTTAAAACCGTAGTACTATGTATCCTAACTCAAGTATTTTATCTCTTCGGACTGCTCATTTTGCATTAGCAGCGTGTATATGATTATGAATATGTAATATGTAAATCTTTGTAATCAGGTGCAACATTTTGGATATCTTATTAAATGATAGGAAATATTACCCTGCCGTTTGCTACTTTCTGATCCTCTTCATAGAAGATTGTCTTTCAAACTGTACTTTACTGCGTACGCCCCATTTCTTCGGAAATCATTTCAATCATTCCGTACCGTTGTCATCAACGAAAAATGTATTTTGTTCCTATTCAAAGCTTATGTCACTAATTCTGACCTCTAAGATTAAGAAAGTCCTTGATATTATCACAGTTTATTAGTATTAGTAGAGGACAACACCTTGGAAAATCATGAAACGGAAACGTGATAACTGCTTAAATACCATTTCGTGGTCAGATAAAACGTATCATATTATGTCAGATCTTTGTCGCAGCACTACTTATGGAAATATTGTAACCAATCGAAGCCGATCCATCATCAGTTGTGTAAATATCCCACTGTTTGAGGTAAAGTTATAATCTAAAAAATAGCTTTGATTGTATCAAACTACATCTGTGTTAAGATGATAAAAATATGCTTCGAGAATCGAGCGAAGAACTTTCCCACTCGTCTCCTTTTTCACCGATGTTAATGCCTCGTCTCTTCTCGTTGGAATATCATCATCCAAGCTACGTATAGTTTTTCATTTATCCCTTGGAATACACTCTTTCCTCGCAATGATATTGGCATTTAACAATTTTGCTATACTGCGCTCATGTCTTCTATACCCGTCAGAGAGAGCATTAACATGCGATTCTCCGATCACGTCTGCTACTGGAGGTGAAAGAAACTCGAGCTGGGGATCGCGAGCAGCTTGGCAACGCCGCCTTCTTCACCGCACGCACCTCCCCCGCACGGACCGCAACAGAACGGGATCACTCATCCAAAACGTAAGATAAATAAATGAGAAGGGTGGTGGTGACGGCGTAGCGAGTCTAAAATTCCACCCTCTCGACACTGGACACAGACTCATAACACACACATACTTCTAGAAGTGACCCGAACTCCCTCTGGACGACGACACAAATCACACGCTCCACTGCACCTCCTCCTTCCCCTCTTCACCTATGGGATTCATTTTCACGCGCCATTTTAGCCGACTTTCCGCATTTATTACTGTGCATACTCGCGTTCCCTTTCTCTCTTCATACCAAATGCAGGACAAGCTGTTTTGTGAGTATCTTTCGCACCGAAAACCACGTCCTGCTTCATAACAATCGTGAAAACAGGAAGACCATCAAAGTTAATATCTGTTCATATTGTGCTCTATTCCTATTTTTCTCCTACGTGATTACATAAGAAAACAACCTTGCAGCGAAATTCGTATTTTGTGTTGTATTTGACTTAGGTTTTCTTTTAATCCACGCAGTATTTTCTTTCCAATTTCTCTTTTTATTAGATACATTTCTCTATTCCTACTTTCCAAAAATCTACAAAATGAGAAAAGGATGTAATAAAATACTGCATAATCTCAATTTCGCCACATATAAGGTCGCATTCAATAAAATACTGAATTCCAATCAAACCTATACAAACTAAGAACAGTCTTAAAAATACATGATGGTAGTTATAAATTCCATGTCAAAATAGCTAAATATAATTATGCGGCTGCATAACATTAATCATAACAAAGATTGGAACTTATTAGAAATTTTTCGTAGATGATAAATAACATCAACGAAAATGAGACCATTTTTTGGTCGAAGTTTATTTAAATTAAAATTTTACGGATTATTAATCTAATATGGCTAATGGCTGTGAATGTATTCCTTATAAGTATTTCACCAAGAGACCTGACAATGTATGTAAAGTAACCCATCAGGAACTGGCAATGAAACATAATTTTATCTATAAGCGCACTCCATATTACAAATACACCAGAAAATATCTTTGAAAATACTGTAGTGAAGTTATACTGGAACATGAATATCGTCGCATATAAAATCACCACACGACCAATCTGATCTCACTCACATTCACAGTAAAAATATCAGTTCCAAATACACAACATTACAAAATAAGCATTCAGAGAAATTACAGAAACACCACACACTCAAAGAGAAAATAAAGCAAATATGGCATCAAAAATCATCGAAAATAGTTCATATCATTCTATTATCGACACTGGTGTCGTATAATACCAAAAACATTACACAGCAGCATAAGTGATATGCAATAGCCTCCAAAAATATACTTTTCATTCCAACATTCTGTAATTCTGTTTACCTGTTCCATCACAAGAAATTTTCTAACTTACTAATTTATAGCAATAATGAGCAAAACTCATTATTGAAATGTATGTGACTTGGTGAAGAACTGTCACAGGTTCAGAACCATTTCCACGAAAAATGAGGAAAAGTCATAATAATAAAATGATCACAAAAACATGATGTCGCAAAGTTACTCGATTACAGTATATTCTTATACTAAATTACGATTTATTTAAAATTTGTATGTCTGAACATGTTTGCGGTCCTAGGTCTAGGTGCGCGTCAGAAAGGATTCGAGCACCTCAGTTCCACATGTAAATATGCTCCTTTTGTGTGGGTGTCTGCTTTACAACTCCACCCTCTCCACCCCTTTCGCCGGCTGGCATTTGTGATGCAAATTCGGAGGGAAGAAGGGTCCACGCAGGGAGCGAAAAAATAAACGATGATCCAACAATTGTGAGGTCGCATGGAAATATATATTTCCCTTTCTTGGGCCGTTTATCTGCGGCCCCTCCAGAGGACACCCTTCACTCCTGACCAAAACAAAAATCAAAATTTGAATTTAGTGTAGGAATACGGTGCGTCCTTCTCTCGCCTCGCTTGGACACGCTCCGAACCCTGAAATTGGCGCTCCCGAAAAAGGGGTCACGGAAGCCCGGGGAAAAGAAACCCCCGGCGATGGAGTAAATTGCCGCAGAGATTCTCGCGCGCAGCAGTCGCGAGAGTAATGCCCGAGCGTCCATCCGCGTTGCTTCCATTTGCGTTTTAAAAGTAATAAGGAGACATTAAGCGTGAAATCTTGTGGTGCGCGGGCATTAATTTATTTCTTCGCATTAGCTGAGTTTTTGGTGTGGATAAAAACATTACCTTGAGACAGTGACTTTTTTAAGTAAAGTTACGTAGCTATGGACTTAAATTATGATATCCATTTTTTAAATTTCCCCAGAAATTCAGTTTGACCCTCAAAAAAACGTATCAAACCGCACGATATATCACCATCAATTTTTAATGAGACTTATTTTTAAACAAAAACGATGTTAAGAATCAATGTACTAAAAACGAAGGTAGAGAGACATTTCAGTTTAAAAATATAATATGTTCTATTTATTCGCAGAACTCGTTTGCTGTTGGTATGAATCTAGTAACTATCATATGTATAATATGCACAATCTCTACGAATCAGTCTCTAACAAAAAGAATATAATGTTTTGGTAGCCTGGATTTGCCTCTTTGGCTAATTCTTACAAAGGAACAGATCGAAACATTCATAGGTCATAAAACATTAATTCATAGGTCTGCAAAGGGCCTCTTACAAGGACACTAGACAGAATGCGTCAATATCGCAATCCACTGATCTTCCCCTGCCATACACCGAAAGCTGGCTTTTAAGGTATAAAGGTAGATATTAGGAAACATAAAAAACAGGAACCACTTTTCTCAGGAAACTAGATCATATTTAATGTAAAGAAAATTTGCAAAAATAACACAGACCAAGAAAATAAAAAAAGCGAGTTGAATTAACTAAATTGAATGTAGATGCTGATTATTATTAAAACGCAAATAATTGGATAGAGGGTGAAAAAAGCTAGTTACACTGTTTGACGAAAACTATTTGAAGAAAAACAAAAAACGCATTTCTCCACGGGAGCAAGCAACCACGAGTTACGATACAAATGATACATTACCATATTCCTCTTTTAGGTAATAAAACCTTGGGTTATCACGCATATGTGTTTTAAATACATTTATAATCCATCCAATTCAAACAGTTTCCGATTTCATCTTATTGAATTTCTTATTACATATTGCTAACTTGTGAGCGATTAAAGGTATTTTCAACTTTTTAGTTTAATATAAAACCAAAGAATTGTCAGTTTATAATCAATTTTTGAGACTCAAATTAGGAAGTTGACCTTTTTGCGGATACTACTCCTTCAGAGACTAAATTAGTACTTGTAATGAAATAGTAAAGATGGTATGGCTACATTTACAGAAATACGTGTGAAAATTTCTAGATTTTCTGACCACAAATAAAGAAAACAACTTTTAATTTAAATTAAACGTGATTTGTGTGTAAGGGCCATTCTACGGGAGATTGGACAGATATTGACCTAAATTTTTTAAAAGATTTGATAATATTTACACTTTCCTTTTTCCTTAAAAAGCCCTATGTGGTAAATGTTCAGCTCAGTATAAGCTTTTTTGTTAAATTATGAATTTTTAAAGTTTCCAAATTTTTGAAATCGGCGAACATGGATCGTTTCGAAGGTTCATAACTTATAAGAGACCACGTTCTATAATTTGTTGATAGGTATTGAGCGCATCTTTATAAATATGTTCATGACAGTTGCATATATTGTTTAAAGATTTCTTAAATCTGTATTAAAATCTTAATTGCAACATTCGACCACTTTGACCATAATACACCGGAATTTAAGATACACCAACAAAATTTGCAGTATTTTTACTCTTAGAAACATATTTTTTCAATGCGGACGGCAGTATAAACATATTGTAAAATTTAATGGTACCTTGCGGTGTGGAATTACCGTATGCGTAAGGAAATTCCAATAATTAATATCCAATTAATACCGTATGCATATGGTAATTCCACATCCTGTAGTCTATGCTACACAAAGTTCAGTTCTGAAAGAAAAATTGCCTAACCTTAAGGAGTCCGCATCTCTCAAAATAAGCCTGACCGCCCCTCCAGCTTTCTCAGCGGGACGTGAACGGGAATCATGAGAGTCACGTTTTCTTATCTAACTGGCCCGTCTTTTCGGCATATAAAATAAATTCGTTTAGCGCAATGAGGAAGTAAGCTTAAATTTATTTCCTCCGTCCAGGAAATACATGAAATCTTTGCTGCTTCTTTGCCATGGCAGAATCTCAAAAAGACACCCATTGTTTATGCTGCCTTGGTGATCCAAGTAATATAAAAATGATTAAAAATTCCTACCAAGGAATTGTCAAAGGAGTGTGGTCTGAGCCAGCTCTTTCCACTCGTGGTAATTTACATTCGACGCACGATAAATCTGAAAATTCCAAAACGCAAAATGTATAACAATGTTGACTTTATGAATGTTTATTTATAGCAATATTAATCCCTTCTGACTTTAAGGTAGGTCTCCATAACTTAAAACATTGAAATGATAAAACGATTACCGTACCACGAAAAATTGTTTTATTGGCAGCCTAGGTTACGATGCGTCGTTCCCTGAGCCTGATGATAACCCGACGCGACGAAATCTAGGTTGTTAATAAAACTATTTTCCGTAGTTCGGGTAAATGTTTTATCATTTCATTGTTCCGCATTTATTTATGCTATTAATTAATCTTCAATTTAATGCATCAATGACTTTTTTCCGATTTTTTTAAAATTCTAAATCGATCCATCGACCATATAATATCTTATTACCTTATTAATTATATAAATTAGAAGTAATTTAATATATCATAGACGCCTTACTATTCACAAATGTTGGCACAAAAGGACCAGATGTATACAATAATCGATACATATGTTCGAAATGTTAATTGAATCTCGTCATACTTGAAATAGAAGTCTAGGAGTATACTGTAGAATCATCCATGTAGCGAACTAAATGTTCCGTTGGGATATAGTAGTGCTATTACGTTAACAACGCGAGTTCAAGACTCGATCTGCAATGCGCTAGTCATAGGCATGATTTGAAAGAGGCGTCCATCTTTCCCTCATTCTTCCGCTTCTCCCCTCGTTTTTCGCTCCTTTATGGGCTTTATTCCGATGAAAATGCGGGCGTTGTGATGCACGAAGCCGGATTACGAGGCGTTCAAAGGCGCTGGAGCTCCGTCCAAAGCGGATAAACGCACGGACACTCCGGTTCGTCCTCGAGGGAATTTGCGTACCACAGCACGGCACTTCAAAGTGAATGGCCGATTGATGCGTTGCCCTCCCGTTTTTCCGTCCAAAAATCAAAAGCGACGTCCCGCTTAATGCAAGTATATTTCGCCGTAAATTCAAATCCTACAATGCACTGACCTATGTGAGATAGCAAGTCCTTCTGTTAAACGAATAGCAAAAATTTCAGGCGACCGACTAACGCTAATGTAGGGGTAAAATTTTAATCCGGTATTCCAGTCAGCGTGAAAATTTGCTCTTGGATACGTTTCAAGGTGATTAAATATCAAAAGTGTGTTTTAGTCTAACATATCGAATGTTTTCTTTTATTTGACGTTGGAAGTTAGCGGGAATGAAGACTGATGGTGCAAAATATTTACACAAGAATGGCGATTGAGAAAGTCGATGTACTAAATCTCTGCCCTAAGGAGTCTGAATTCTAACTCCAATTGCCCTAATGTTGAATGTAGATAAATTATTATTCAAAAAATATTTTGATTAATAAAATATACACATATCGTCTACTATACGTAGATGCTTCTCCACTATTTGGGATACCAACTCATAGCCTAAACAAGAAAATGCTGTCGATTGGTTGACGAATACGCCCCATCCCCAGAAAAGGCAAGACAAGAGCAGTATAGACCGTAGCCATGGGTTCGATCCCAAGAGGTCCCAAAATGCCGATTTTCCCCTAAGAATACACTAAGCAGAGTTTTCTAAATTATTTACAAGCACTTACCGAAAAAAAATATGTAAATTCAGACTTCTGAAACCAAAACTCATTAAAGTTAAGTAGTCTCATTTTACTTATCGGTAACAGCCATGTCTCCAGGTACTCCTTAGATGATAGATAATTGTTAGAGGACGTAATTAATAAAGCTAAGTTTCGGAGATTTCTCTCGAGACGATCTTGGTTCGAAGATAGACCGTTATATACGGGTAAATTCAGGACAAGAAAAGTCTTATTTCGTAAAAAAATGTATATTAAGGCGCATTGAGGTTGGAAGGAACTCTTTGCTCCTTGCATGTATCAAAAGCCCTCTTAAACACTTCCGTTTCTCCTCATTACCGTCAATATTAGGGGAGGTCACACGTATTTGGGGCATAACTGGTGAAATTTGGTAATTGTCTTCCATTACGACATTCCTGGAGCCTCTTGACGAAAGTTGTTGAGTCTATTTTTCTCACATAAGTCAGTCCTTCCATCGTATCTTCTGTGTCTTTTAAACTAAATTGCTTGCAAAATGTAAGCAACTTTAAGTCAAGTGCGTATACATTATCTGTTAATCAGCATGCAAATTACCTACCTTTCACTCTTTTTTTTCTTTTTACGTGCCTAAAAGAACCAATCGCGTGCTCCCGAGGAAAGCCTCGTTACAAAAACCTCTGCTTGGAAGTATGATACCAATGGATCTGAGTTACCATTTATAAGCGATTGTGATGGAGTTTAAAACGTATCATACTATGTAAAATATCATGTTTCAAAATCAAAATAGGATGAATTTTCGTTCTTATTTCATATTGTACTTTTTTATCCTAACAACTACAACAACTCAACTCCCGTTTTGTGGTTGATATTTAAGAAGACATCAATTAGTCTCAATTTTGCCCAAATGGAAAAATTATAATAATTATATCTTGTTTGATTTAATGACGGTGAATTACATATCAAAGAAGACTATGCGCGTCTCAATTATTTCCTACTAAAAATTATCTTCCACTTTTTAGACTTTCTAAATATGTTAGAGAATCAAAAAGCTCACTTTAGATTTAATTTCTGTCAACCCCTTGAATACTGCAAAATCAGGATGGACTCGTCTTACAACTGCAAACCAATATTGTAGATGTATCATCAATAATATTCTTCCTTCAAGTACTTCGCATAACTTGAAATTGCCCTGTATCACTTCCTTTGCCTCAATCCATTTTTCTTCTCAGCAAATATCACGCCTTCTGTACTCATAAAACAAAAACCTTCTTCAAAGGCCGCTACCACTTCATAGAAGATTACATTGGACCTCGTATTAGTACTATAGGATGAATATGTTCTTCCACTTTAATAGCAGTTAATTGTTTAGCATGAGAATGATTCAGATAACTGCGAATCGAATCTTAACACATGTTTTCGTTCATAAATTTGATCATCTCGGAGCCACAGGAATCAATTTTCTTCGTCTCGTGTTCCTATAAATTCTTTATTCTTTCTCTATATGGCTTACTTCGCTCTTGCATCTAATGCCAACTTTCCTTTTGGGATTCTCTGGTAGCTTTTCATCAAATAATATTTTTCCAACTATTTCCTCTTTGTAATTCGCTTCTTTTTGGTGTTACGTAGTGTCTAATTGTCACTGGCTTTATTGAAAAATCCCTTATTATATGATTACGAATGTATTTGAACTACTTTTGCTTGAAGTGCGAATATATTGGTAATCTATTGAAGCAATTCCATTGTTGTGTACGAAAACAAATGAATAAATATATTCTTATTAATTATAACTCTACCTATGTACCCTGCAAGCCGCATTTTTTCGCTGAGGGAAAAGTTTGTCTGATGTGGAGTTCGAACCCATGTTCCTTCTAGATTCAGAATTTAAGGCTGGCACGTTAGACCGCTCGGCCAACTTCACTGTTCAATTAACTTTTTATAAAAACGCTGACTTGAAAACTTTAAATAAGTTCAANACCTAAAGTAATCAATTCAAGCCAATCCTCATAGTTATTGTATTATATTGAATGCTGTGATTTCTTCGATGAAAATTCATTCCTCAGTTTTCTTAGAAAAAAGCATAGCTCTAAATAGCTGATTGGCTCACTATTGGAGGAAATAACTCATGTATTCCAGTAGCTGAACTAGAAACTGAATTTGAATATAGTAATATACCATTCAGCATGCCCGATGGCCTACACTGAGTAACGTTGTACAGAATGGTTTAATATTAAAATATTTTACGGTATACGTATCTTTTAACAGAAAAAACTACGGCATTTCCATACATCAAAATATAGCAGTTTATTAATAGAGAGTTTAAGCTGTTTATGTTAGAAGTACTGGAACTATAAACCCCCTGCCACACGCCGAAAGGCGGCTAGCAAAGTGGATGGTGAGCGGAACATTTAAATTTCAGCATAAAATCAATTCCTTTTAAAAGAAACCAATTCGACTTTTATGAGAACAAATTCATAGAGGCTGTTTTAATCAGAAAGAATTTTCAATGGCCCTTCCAAAGGATATTAAATTTGGAAATCCCATAATGATTTTCGGATTATTAATTAGTGCGTGTCAAAGAGTTTATGGATGGAATATTAATCGAATGTTCGATATATGCGTTTTTTTATTTAACCGATAACCAATAAAGCCCACCATTAATATCTTTATAACTCGAAAAATATTTCTTAAACAATTCATTACCTTCTATCAATATTGGAACAAAAGTAATTTCCCAGAGCGTAAGAATTAAATTTGTAATTAAATACATAGAAATTCGCCAAACAAAATGAAGGGAACCAGGAGTCCCGGTTCTTTCACGGCATCTGTTCTTCGTTCCTCGTCATTCGACTTGTAACTAAATGTTCTTTCGAATAAGAGATAAGGGAAGGAAATTTCAGTTTCTTTGCTAAAATTTACTTTCATTTTATGTTATATTCACCATTCAGTAAACCTCACCATAATATTTTAGAAATTTGTGATTCTGATTCGGAGGATTATATAGGAAACGATATTTTCGTAAGAAAGGAAGAAATCGGGTAAGGGTGACTTTGCGCAAGATGGTGCGCACCCAGGAAAATTCCCAAGGAAGAATGGACTTGAAAAAAAGTCTCACGGGACCGGGAATCGAACCCGGGTCTCCCAATTCCACAGAACACCGGCAATTGGGAGACCCAGGTTCGATTCCCGGTCCCGTCAGACTTTTTTCAAGTCCATTCTTCCTTGGGAT
>KZ308325.1:1417251-1458546 GCA_000376725.2 Ladona fulva | reverse complement strand
GAATTTAAGGCTGGCACGTTAGACCGCTCGGCCAACTTCACTGTTCAATTAACTTTTTATAAAAACGCTGACTTGAAAACTTTAAATAAGTTCAAATATTCTATATTAAATTCTATATCATAAACTTTCAAAATATTTGTAAACACACACAAGATTGGTAGAAGATGCGTTGCATATTACTGGAAATATTACCTATATGCTTAATTATATACGAGTACATATATGTTTAAAACTCTATAATATAGTTTCCAGTTTCGTTGCTGTAATGGTTAGACTACTAACCTTCAAATCCCAGGGGTTGTTTTGTGTGTTCATAAATGATTTATTGTAAGTATGGTCAAACTTTACTAATATATTCCCCATTAATAAAGATGAAAGTATTATTATAGATTCTTTATAGGTTAATTCTGAAACCGTAGGGAATCCCTGCACAATTTGTTCAGATTCAAGAGACAAAATACGATGGTTATGGCGAGAAATGCTTGAATATAAGTATTTTTATTACTCGATAATATGCAGCAATCTCCGTTATGAATTCTGCATCACGAGTGGATCGATTTATTTAGGAGTTGCGACCAAATCCACCATTCTTTCTTATATCACGTCGACATCTTTGCTACTTATTACTTAAGAAATATTCTCTTTCAATATGAATTTCATTCCATCGCGCCGAAATTGAATAGACGTTTCCTCAGCCCTTATGCTTTATTTTACACTTTCATTCGGAAGGGATTTCTTTTGCTCGTTGGCCCCCTCCTCGCCTCCGTTTTCCATTTCCTTGCTCCTCTCAATTCCTCTCCTATCCAATTCCCTTTTATTCCCCATTTGTGCGGGCAATCGCCGCCGCGGAGCACATCTCCCCAACCCCCCCTCATCCTCTCCCCTTTTAAAGTTGAAATCAGAACCGAAAAAATATTCTGCGATCCTCTCCCATCGAAATCACTTTCCGACCGATTGAGACAGAGAAAAGGATAGTGATGTAGCGCACGGGCACGATTTCTGTGAATTCTTTCCCTTTATTGAGCACTGCAAGGTTTACTGGTACACGCCATGTGACTGCGACGATGTTTCCAGATAGTTCAACTGCGATCGGATTCCAGCGTCGTTAACATTTGATTGTCGCTCCCGTTTCAGAAGAGAAGGCGCTACCCGCGGTACATTGTTCCATTTTTTCTGGCCGTTAAGATATCGAGGCTGCCGTTGTAATAGCGGATGTAAAGATGCATTTCCTTGCCATTCTTTTCTGATCTAAGGGTAGAATCGATAAGAAGAATCCACATTCCATCGCCAGTGCTAGGATCATATTGGCTGGTGGATGTGCCAAGGATAACTTCTCCGTGTTAGATTTTCCATTTGACAATTATCTCTTTGTGTTTGAAGTTACCGATGTTCATTGTTAAAGAAAGGTCCTTCTTAATAGTTCCTATCTTTGTTTTATATTTTCCTTAGGCTGTGAAATACTATCCGATGAGTTACTTATATGTAATAAAACAAGGAATATGATCTCAGAGAAGTATCGAATATATTGTGTATGAAATTATGTATATATTATATGTCCAAGACTAGTAAACTGGAAAACGAAGACAGTTTTCAATCGTAAAAAATTCTTGAGAAGAAAAAAAGACAAATGAGTATAGTCTTAGAATCTGAGGTTGAAGATCTAAGACTTGAAAGTACTGAAAGTGGACAAAGCGTAGTGTATTAAATTCCGCATTCGATCAATTTAGCTTCATTTTTGTTGCTACTGCTTTCTTTCTAATTTGAATGAGCGTATTAATTCGTTTCGGTAAAATTACGCTGCATACACGGACAAGCGATTCTAAATTATAGCTGGAAATGTTAGAAGATGAATGAGGCAGCAGCTCCTTCACGTTGAATTTGCGGGATGTTAAGTTTACCAGCAATAAGCTGGTTATATTCGAATCTACTGCCGGAAATCGTTAAATTTTCGGAGACAATGCTATTCCAATGCTGACGTACATTAATTTATTTGATGAAGAATTTTCCACTTTTTAGCATCGATTTAAAATAAACGAGCTCAATGGCTCGATATCACTTAAAAACTTGGAGATATTTGAAGAAATAGACGAGAAAACCGGTAAAATTTAATTCGCATCGAAAAGTGGAGTTACTCGTCTATGAAGCTGACCAAATAAACACAGGCCGTTCTATAACTAATGTCGTGATTATAGCCCTGAGAATATAGCTTTGTGAATTTATAACTATTATCAAGACTCAACGTCCCCAAAAGTAAATACGTATGTATGAATCATGACAGAAAACTGATGAAAAAACTGTCGAGTTGCAAACTAAGTTACCTGTGAGGTATCAAAAAGAATAATATTCTAAATATTATATTGATCGATAATTTTAGAACGTGGTAAAGGGAAGTATAAGTCTTCCTTCCGAGCAAAAATATTTCAAACTCTCAATAATTCATTTGTCCTTACATTTTCTTGTTTAAATTTTACGACTTTGACTAATGCTTGCATCAGCGTCTCTCCGAAAACTTTGTTTCAAGGTATTTCATCGAGGACAAGGCTAACATAACACAACGCGAGGGTTGGTACAGAAATAAGCAAAAATATTTTTGCTTCTTTGAAAAATATTATGAAACATTATGCAATTCAAGTAAAAAAGAATGTCTTACTAATGAAGATTTGCCAGTTATGGTATTGAATAAAAAGTTAATATTCTCACAGATATTTGCACAACTGATGAATGGATATACGCCTAAGAGAATGGACGGGAAACAACCCGACGGGACTCCTTTTTTCACTTTTGTTGATATCTTCCGTTTTATTTCATTGTAACCAGAGAAGAAGTTTTACTTTATTTTAAAAATCCACCGTTATACTTGAAAAAATTCATGAACGCCAGGGACACTGATTGTAGGCCATCTAAATACAACAAAGAGTTATTAGATACAGTAAGGTCCTTAGATGATAAATATATAATAAATAAATAAACACGTGTAAATTAATATAATTTGTATATTACACATATCTACTAATAATACTGCACAAAAAATTAAGAGAAACTAGACTTACGTAGCAGAAATTTATTACAAATTCATCAGCGATAGCTTACCTTTTTCGCCTCTTCAACACGAAGGTCGTCTATGCTGCGAAAAATACTATAAAATAACTTTTCCAATATTTTCCTCTGGCAAAATATCCGAATATTTCTTTTAGTACCTTTTTTAGATTCGCAGATCATAGTCAGAGGTGCTGGAGCGATCAAATGCGTTAGGAAACCGAGTCCTCTCGTTTGAGTTAATTTTGCTGGGTCTAGGGCTATCCTTGAGAGACCACCTTTCCTCTTTGAAACTTCGTAATTGCTACAGAATTAAGAGGACGAATTAATTTCCGCTGCCAGTAATAACCCCTCCCCTCCAAGGACTCGATTGTGAAATGCTCTTTGCTCCCCTAAGAGGATCTTTCAGCCATTTGCATTCCACTCTTTTCAATTCGCCGCCATCTTCTCTCTCTTTAGTTAAAACGCTCTATTCTAGTTATCGATTGGACCTTCTATGCGCATCCCACCGGATTCATTTACCTCATTTCCGGTCCAAGACACATTCATAAGCAATGCTTTTCATTCCCATTCTCAAAACGGATTCGTTTTCCGCAAATTTTTATCTCCAAATTAATGGAAAATGTATGAATTTAAATGTTAGCTCTGAAAAAAACGAAAAGAATGAATGGCACCTTAACTGAATGAGCGTTTATTCTCTACTGTCATGAAGTATGAAATAATTATTCCCTAAATATTTTGGCTCGGAAAATTGGTGTTTGGAGCTTGGATGATCAATAGAGATGTACAAGGGGCTAAAAATTAATAGTATAATTATTTTAACAGGTAATGGACAAAACCTTTAAAAAGTGTGGTGCTGAGAGAGACTTAAAGAGCTAATATGTTTTAAATTCGGTATTTGATAAGTATCATTTAGGGGAAGAAGTAAATAAAAAGATTCCACAGTGTTTAGTAACTATTTTTATTTATCTTTCGAAGGAATCAGAGATTGAAATAACACAAAGATTTAATATATAGGTTTTCACCAAAACGTCCTGGTAATTTAGTCAACGTTTATGATGTATTATTTAAAAATCTAAATCAAAATTATAAAGAAAAAGGAGATGCTAACCAGACTGAAAGAAGTTTGTACTACTGTATTTGGCACACATAAATGAACGGATCAGCTTCCAACAAAGGTCATAGTATTCTCAATTCTACTGGTACGTGAAGCTTTCTACACGGTTAATACATAATTTAGTGTATATTTCACGTAAATAGGTTCCATGGATGTATTATTTGAACAATTTCACCTACAATTGCATTCGACTATTTCACCTGCTCACATTGCCCCATAGACAGACATGTATCAATCTTTATCTCCTTATCCATTTACCTCAAACTATTTCCATATTTGAGACCTTTTTCTCACGTCCTATTATGCTGCTACTATATGCTGCTGGTATATTTTCAAACAGTGAAATATTTCTCATCTCTTTCGAAGAAATTTCTAACTCTCTGACAGATTTCCAAAGATTTGATCGACAAAATTTCAATCAGAGTTCTAAAAGATTCCCAGATTCTAGAATGGCTATCTACAATGGAATGGACTTCCACTTTTTTGGAATATCAAAATTTCAATAAAAAATCCATTTTTATTACATAATAAAAAGATATCCTATTTTAGAATTTATCTACATTCCTGATGAAGATTTTTCCAATCCACTGCAATTCCTTTAACTCCAAAGCTTTTTGCAAAAAAATAATTTTTAATCAAGTTTTTCAAGAACTGCCCGTAGATTTTGTACATGAATTACTCAATCGGCATAGTTCTATTACTTTACGATTATACTCAGTACGTAGACCATTCCGCTTTCAAGGCCTTTGCAAGAATTAAACTTACGATGAATCACTAAACATTATCCAAATTAAGATGTACGTGATGAAATTGTCAATTATCTCCATAACAAGCCAAATACTATTTAAGAACCCATAGGGGTTCTTATCTGTGAGTGCTAAGGTATAGAAGTCGGAATTTTATTCTTCATATTTCCGATGCAATATGGAAATTGAGTTTAAGCAAAGAGAATCGGTATTCCTAAATAGGTTAACCATGACTTCACAGGAAATTTGTCTCAGGTTATCTCCTCCTCTGCGACAGCCGATAAATCCGCTCTCCTATTATCCCCTTATTACACTTATATGGTATTTCCTCCAATATCAGTATTCTTTCTCGCGAGATAGTCACTCGTTGAGACCTGACGAATTCTCTCGCAGTTTCACTCTCTACCGAATTCTAACACCAGTTTTCGAAAACTCACTAGCAAATTAAGTCCAGTGAAAGACATTTCTCGCTACTCCCGAACTTTCTTATTTCTCTCATATTTGTACATTGTTCATGAGGGTTTCTGAAGGAAAATATAGAAGAGAATCCTTAGTTTCACAGAACGATGGTCATCGATATTCCCGTCGCAATGTTGTTAAGAATTTCATGCTGATCTTTAAAATGTTTAGAGAATAAATTTGGTTTTTATAATACTTTATAATGCATACTTAATATAGATGGTAAATTTGGTCACCCAATACGAAGGTATTTAAATAAAGACTTAGATTTCATCTGCGTTGACCGCCATTTTGCTACCAACTTGTTTTCTCGTGTATCAATTCTCTTATTAGCTCTCTAATGTCGCAAAAAAGAAAATGTCATCCTATACCGTGTAACTTTCACTATATAGGACTTTTTTTACGAATTCGGTGATTACTGATTAAGTATCCCATTCGATAATTTTATCAATAGCAGTACGAAAAAAGGTTTCCCAATTTTAAGATGGTAAATCTTAATTTTAAACGTCGAAATCAAAAAATATGCTTGAATAGAATATAGGTCAATTGAAGGTTAAAAATTCGGAATTCTCTGCAATTTCTCTTTCCCACACATTGGATATTTTTTAGATGGTTTATAAGAGCTTAGCATGAAAAAATCTAAAGGATTTCAAAATCATTCAGTTCTAGGTCCCTACATTGCGATGCAACATTTGCGATTTTACCCTCTATATTTTCATAAAAATTGCTTAATATTTTCTGCATTCCTCAATATTTCTCAAAAACAAGCAAGAGAATAATATCATACCTTAAGCATCTCAACCCCATAAAGATTAGGATTTTTTAATTCTTAGTTTAAATATTTACCTTATTTTAATATTTACCTTATTTAATTATTTACATTTCCTCGAAGCCAAGGTCATATTCGCTCGAAATTTGGCACTTAATAAGCGCGCGTTTTTCAAATTTGGAATCCATTATTCTTGATAAACAGCTATCTTTGCAGTGTTTTGCCCATCCAAAGCCCACTCCTCTCACACGCAACTGATTCCCTCCTTTCAGACCCATAAGTCGCCAATCGGCTATTTCGACACGATTCCACCGCTGTTTGAGTAACTCGTAAGAAGAGATTTCCTTGGGCGACCCTTCTCCGAGGCGCTGCTTTATCCGCCATCGGTTCGCTGGAGCACGAATCGAACGCTGAGAAACACGGAACAGTCCTTCATTTATGTCGCTCTTAAAATTTCATCTGCCATTGAGATACCGCGATAAGGCTCATATTTCTCCAGGCAAGGAAAGTGTTCCTAGAATAATAAACTACGGCTATCGATACTTATGACAGAAAAATTATTTCAGAGAAAGTGAATTCCCCTTCGCAATACTTTAGGAAGCAGTGCTTGGACGTAAGGTATAAAAATTGTTCTTCTTGAACAATAATCCATATCCCAATGCCCATAATCGTAAAGAGAGAGATAACGTTCTTATGTTGTACACATACTTCCAGGATAGCGGCACTCATATTACAATATTAGAATGCCATCAACCCACGATAGAACGCACCCCCAAGGATTCCCGCTGTTTTTGTTTTCTACTGTCATCTCCTACCAAACTGTGGAGGTAACTTTTGTCGCCCTCAATTATTTATGTTTATACTATCAGTCGACAGCGCAGACAGTGCATTCGCATTAGGTTCTGTGTTACAAGCCCTTCTATGGATATATCGAAACACATCGATCGATACTTAATGGAACATAACCATAATTTCTTTTTTATATTAATGTTTTTATCTATTCCTTTGTACATATATATTTGCTTAATAGGGAGAGCCGAAATACCATGGCGCTACGTTCTCATTGTGAGAGGCCGGTCTGTTGAGGGAATACAGTATTCACTTGATTTTCATCAGAAAAGAAATTCCACAGAGGAAAAGGTGATATTTTAAAATTTAAGTGTCTCTTTAGCTCCATTGTTGAGTAAATTAATTTTCTGGGTCTTTTACCTCTTGAAATGTTTCGTTTATAAACAGTAGCTATTATTGATATTTTTATAAAGCTCGTACATGCTCATTAAAAATTTGAAACGAAATTTATAGGATTTGGGTCTTTTCACTAACTGCCGTACTACTATGTGATAAGAATGCGTGTGATGTTGGTTTAAGGAAACATGATGATCGTCTTTTATGATAGATTAACAAAGACCCTCAGAATGCAATTAAGTTTTTTATGACTTACATTTTAGTGTTGTCATGATCAGAAAGGCGTGTCTTACGTCTCTCATGAGATGGATTTCTTTATTTATCTATAAATTAGATTTCCAGCGTGTTTACTTGTGATAAATAAAATTTTCCTCTTCTATTAAACTAAACATGGTCCATTTTTTTATTTTGAATACTATACATATTTAGGCCTGTTGTTCTGTTTACCAGTGACGTAGTTAAGGTGAGTTGCGTTTTGACCCTCCTCACCCCAGAGCCAAAATAGGTTTTTAATAAATCGAGTTTAGGGAAGTAAATTGTAATTGCTTACAAATCTACCGTTACATACGCACTGGTGACTCGCACGGAGTATATGTAAATATAAACCTGATTCTATATTTATTACAAGTTTGCTTCCCCAAGAATGTAGGCAATTTTCCGTGTACTCTGTTTCTCAAAACACCCCAGGGATACATCCTGGCTATGCCCCTGCTGTTTATGTTAAATGCTCAAAGGTCTTACTTATATTTGCTATCCTCCGAATGTTTATATGTAGAGCAGTTATCATCCAAGTACAACATGAAAGGTTTGAGTGTACAATGTAGAGTGTTGCTCTAATTTTGAAAGGAACGATTCCCTTTTACACCTACGCTGAAGGAAAACTCTTTTAAACTCTAGTTAGGTTATTATATAAACTTCACAAAGAATTATGATTTAATGATATGGAAGGAATCATGTTTCTAAAGTTTTAATCGTTGCTCATGTTTTTTTTTAATAATCTCTCTTCACACATGCTGCAAGGTAGAGTATTAAAATTAATTAATCATAATTTCAAGAGTCAAGGGCACTCGCAAGTTCAAAGGTGTACCCCTTATTTTATTTTTGCATCTTTTGACTCTTTTGGGATTAGCAGTAACTAATTAGAAATCTGCACCGTCCTTATCCAAAGATAATTCGCACCATATAGCCATGTATCAAAAGAGTCACCTCTAGTTGTTGTGCTGAAAATGAGATATGGTAGTTGAATGTTGTTTAGCTGATGTACTAGTAAATTCGATCTTATCATGACGAAATGTCGCAGTTGTTATGCACGTTAACAATCTCGCGAATCCTAGAAATCATAGAAATCTGATCGAGAGTGAAAAATGCATTTGGGTGTCAGCGGTCCTCGGAGCATGGATTTTACGCCAAAGTTGTATCCTCGAACGGCTTAGAGTCCTTCATGTGGATATGGTTATTTTATGCAACTATTATATTCCCGTTGGTTCTGGTGCTGGAATCATTTTAAAAAACGAAAGATGATGAACTCCCTCCTTCTGATGTAAATCTCATGTGGCCGATTTCTACGAAGGAAAATTATTCTTTTAGGCAAAGATGAAAATGTTAGTGCTTCATCTAGATGCTTAGATTTCATTGCTTGACATCTTACATTGCTTATGATTGCATCCTTCATTTCTCTACACTTCTTCCAAATCATTCTCAGCAGTTCTTAGGCCATTCCCCGTGAGATTTTAAATTTTAGGAACAATACATATTCCTTAAAATTCAGCCACGAGGTTGGTTACTGGCAAAACATTAAAGTGCTATTTTTCCACAAAATATGAGAATATTTTGGCTGAACAGTACTTAAGCTTTCTTGATTTCGAGTTTCATTAGTATTCCTCCAACATTATTTAATCTGTCTCAACCAAACGAATTATTATTACGTTAATTTTATATACACATCATCTGCTATACTACCCATATGAGGTTAGGGAAAACAATTCGTAAAATGGCCGAGGCCCTATTGCCTCGACTTGCAATGCTTGCAACTATCCTCCAGATCATTTTACTCCTGAGCGATGATCCAAATAAAAGACCATGCTGATTCCAGCCCACAAGGTATCTGATAAGTCATCAAAATCACTTTCCACTGTGAGTTACCCGATCCCGTGGCGAATGCAGAATCACTGTAATTCGATAAGGTAAGATTATTCCAACAGCCGATCCGATCATCAGTCGATGGATCGCCCTGGGCCTTTCAACCCCTCTGATTGAGTCCCCCAACACGCCCTCCAACCCCTTAAAGCTTCACTTTGCTATAATCTATCTTTCGATGTCTGCGGACGGACACCGCGGGCAGGTGGCGTGGATCAAAGCAGACACCAAGGCCATACTGGCCATCCACGAGCACGTGATCACCAACAACGCCCGTCTCTCGGTTACCCACAACGACTTCAACACGTGGACGCTGAACATAAGAAGCGTGAGGCGAGAGGATAGAGGGCAGTACATGTGCCAGGTCAACACGGACCCCATGAAGAGCCAGGTGAGTGGCCTTTGATCATATCCATCGCTCGAGCAGTATCAATTGAGACGCGAGGCACCGCTATGTCCCGCAGAAACTAATCCTCTTATCATTATGGATAATTTAGAAAATTGAGAGGTCGACCGCAGCTGATAATGATAAACTTTCAAATGTGACATACCAAAATCCACGGAAACGGCCGAGCTTCCCAAGAATACCTTAACAATGCTTAAAGTAAAATTAACTTTTCTCCTCTATAAAATATCTCTTTCTTTTTTAAAATTCCATTCTCTTATTCTTTTATTTGTCTAGTTTACCCCGTAAATTTTTATCCTCGCCGTGCCATCTTACCGTTTACCTCACTCATCACATAACGAACCTCCTCCCGTCTATCTGCTCCTTCCTTACCTCCTTAGGCAATGAAATTTCCCCTTTTCTGTACCCGGTGATGAGGATTATTCCCAAAGATTGGCCGGCAATTAATATTTTTGTAGAGAAATTAAATAGTTTTATTTCAACAATTCCTATTACTTAGCCTCAAAGCTCAATCAATACTGCGAGAGAGGTTTTGTTGTATCGAGAACCATTTTGAGATTATCAGTAGAAATACTTCAGTCATTTCATAATATTCTACGGTTACAATAGTCGTAATTAGGGGAAAAGAACGTTAATTTTCGTAAACTGTATTTGTGGAAGGGCTTCGAGTACTTGTCAACTTACCATCTCAGACACTGACCGTCATTGGCTGCTATTGGTAATTGGTCGTGTTCAATATAGTAGGTGGGCGAAGAGTGAGATTATTTATAATCAAGGAAAAGACGCTAAGTTGCTATCATCTATACTTCTCTATTACTTGATGATACAAATTTTACTGTGAGAATCACATTCGCCTCTTAAATTAGGGCCATTAAAACATGAAACGGCAAGATCGACTTCGACAAAATCTCACCGAGAGTTTGATAATTGTTTTAGAAATTTAGAGAATTTAAATTCAAGGCTTCGGGCTTCAGTGGAAAATGATCATCGAGGTGATTTGATAAAATTTTTCCACCGAAATCCATTTTCCAAATTCAAAACTGAATAACAACCAATCTTTGATTCTATTTGGAAGTACTAACAGATGAAATCGAGTTCGTGGTTACCTTGTGACCCAAACAAGAAAGATTTTTCTGGTACATATTTAGATAACTTTTTCTCCGCGAAAGTCCTCTATTTCTGTTCGATGGTTGAACTTCCTTTCCTTCGGAGAAGGATTTATGCAATTCTTTATTTTCGTTCATAATTTGACGAGCAATTTTTCTTCTCGATACATCGCAATCATACATAGCAATGCATCATTATTATTTTTCATCCGTTTATTGAGTAGTTTACAGTTTTAATAATACTTATTCATTTTATGGAGCTCAAAAGTCATTACGTGTCAAATACCGTAGTAATACTACTATAACTACGTTTATTTTAAAATAATATGCTTGTCTCTGATTAAAAGATAGTGATATCTGATGATAGAAATTCAAATTCTGTTCTCAAGGCAGCAATAATTCTTGATTTTGGTCTTTAGTCCGTTTCTTTCTTTTTGCATCTTTCGAGTGATTACAGCATTCAAACTGTCGCAGCGTTCAAACTCACTCAGAAAACGAACTGTGCCTCTAGAAATCGCAAGCTGTTCCACCACATTACTTGAAATCCCTCTTTGCGCCTTCCACCCGAATAATTCGAATGCTTTCTTTGCTTCCTTCAAATGTCTTACCGCGGTTCTGTTTCACTTGGTTCTGCTTTTAAATAAACACCGCCATCCACTTTCCGTAGCCATGCTCTTCCTCCGCTTCCGAAGGCGCTTCTCCGGCGCTCTTCCTTCCACTATTTTCCCAGGTCACTCCCGCGCCTTATCTAATTCACATTCGCCCTTTTTGAGGTGGGAATCACTCTCTTCCTTTTTTGTACCTGTACGCCACCAAATGGCGTTTTAAACTTTCAAGCATCGAGAAAATTTCCTTCGCCTGATCTGCGGTAAATGAATTCCCGACTGTGTATGAATCCGGCAACCTTAGATGAAACATTGTTTAATTTTAACTTTGTAAGGCTGTGCTACTATACATATGTTCAATAATGATTACTATATTTTATTTTATAGTAACATAATCCAAAAAATTAGCATTTATTTATTAGTGAAATTTAGGCATCTCAGAAGGCATCTTTACATATGGATTGCCATCATATGGATTGTAGTGTCGTCGTGTTTAACGTGCATAAAAAGGATTGTAGAATATTATAACGTAAAGGCTTAAGGAGTATTTTAAATGAGTAACATTTTTCTCTACCTAAGCGAATATCCTCAGATTCAGAAAAAATGTGATAGGAGCAAATTCCGTGTCTCCAGAGGTAGACAATAGGAGATATTCAAAGTTGAAAGTTGAGATATGGTTGAGACACTGTCTTTTCATGAAGTTAGAATTAAAGTTTGAATTTAAGAAATGCAACCGATAGGAAAGGTCTCACTCTGGGCCAGATTTTCAGAAATAATGACCGAATCTCAATTATCTCAAAAGATTACTACATTCCACTTACAAATTCTAAAAATAAATAATTATAAATCCGTAGTTAGCAAATCGCAGTCGTTACAAGTCATCGTATTTAAGGATGAGAATTCCTATGGAAAGGAAAAGTCATCTTATCAAATATGAATATACCATTAATGAAAACGTTCTCTATTTTAAAGGACGATATTTAATTTTAACTTAGATTTCTTAATTAGTAAGAATGAATGTCTACTTTTGTCTGTGCAACATGAGGAAAAGTAATGACATTTGTTCACGGTATGTCTCAGGAATTCATATGAAAATGCATCTACAGGTATATTCCTTGTATTATATTTAACGTAAAATTTCATTTATATATATTATCTTCACTCTGCACCTTTTCGAGGCAATAAATCTATTAGCAAATTCTATTTACAATTCTCCTCTATACTTTCCTGTCCTTTCATTACGCTTTCACTTAGGAGGAGTCTGGGCATCTTTTCGTATATTCTCTTTCACTGCTCACATTACAGTATTTACATTCGACCAACTTTCTCGAATTGCTCCTCTCCGTTCGGTACACATCCATTTCTCATCACATTCCCTTTTTTACTCTGCCTACAATCATTCTCTCCAAATCAACGCAACGTATCATATTGGTCATGCAGATTTTAGTGCATATCCATTTACTATTTACTCATTATTATTAATAATAATGGGTAAATAAAGAATGAATTTGCATCCGCTGTTTCCCCTTATTATGAACGACTATAATTTATTAATTTCGTATCTCTATATCTTATTTTTCCCTGTAGTCTCACAAAATTTAGGTATCATTCATCAAGATATGCGGAAGCCCATTTCTATCGCTTTTATGCTGTCGTTTAATCCCTGGTCCCGCACCACCACTGTTATGCTTTCCGTCTATCACATTTCTATTTTCTCTTACTCTTCCATTCGTCATTCAACCCCTGATTTCAATGTCTCACAAATTAAGAAAAATTGCGACCATACGAATTATTACTCTGTTAGTTTATAGAAGTATCCGAATACTCTATCGAACACGATCACTTCTTTTGGTATGATTCACTCTTAAATTAATTCTCTACACAACTTATTTGCAAATCATTTGGTAATTCTACAAATTCAGTAAAATTGTATTGCGTTGATCTACGCTCCATCTACTTAAAAAAAACTTTCCACTGATCACTTAATTAAGCCTGCTCTACGATTAAATTGTTTTAGAATCCTCATTTAAAAAATGAGCTAGAGGATATTATTTTTTTAATTCCTTTTTCTTTCTTCACGAAAATGTTGCCTTCCCAAGTTCACTATGTTCCTCAAAAGAACAGCCGTGATCGTTCAATACGTTCCCTTGCGAAATAGTATAAAGCGTCGACTCCAAATTTCTTTATCAATAAAAACTTGCAAAAGCTATCTTGATTGAACTTATATATATCTATGCACTGATATTATTATACCTCGGAAACTTCCCCACGCGTTCCATTTCTGGGGAATAATGAATTGTTTTTCTCCCACAAGACGGCCTACTTAGAGGTGGTCATCCCTCCCGACATCATCTACGAGGAGACATCGGGCGACGTGATGATTCCAGAGGGCGGAAGCGCCAAACTCATGTGCCGCGCGCGTGGGTTTCCTCGGCCTAAGATCACGTGGCGGCGGGAAGATGGAGGCGAGATCATCCTGCGCGAGGGCAATGCAGGGAAGACCAGAGGTAATCATCGCCTCTCCTTACGACCTGGTAGGCAATAGACCACTGCAGAGGAATTTGTCACTCTTGTAACACGAGTTTAAGCTTCTCTTCCACTTAATCTTCTACGAAATTATTCCATCTTACGTAGAAACATCATCGTATATAAATTTAAGTACCCCATATCAGTAATATTCCTTATAAAATGCAGGTATAATTGAGTTTTCTTTGATTGATGTGTATTTTTTCTTTCGTATGTCGTACGAAATCATGAGAGGTATAAGGAAATAGGAAATGTCACAGAGATTGTCATTTTTGTCATCGAATATTGCTTTTGATTTGAAATTGCTAAAGCTTTGATGAAACACGTGCATTTTTCGTGAAATTAACGAACTATTTAGAAAGAAAGGTAAAAAATAACCAATATATTAAGAAATAAATTACATTTTAGACTGTAAAATGGTAAAAAAACATCGCAGGCATAACATGGAATATAGTTTTAGCCAACAAATACGCCGGTTTTGATGAAAATACGAAACCATTAACATTTTCAAATGAATGATAGATTAAGTATTGCAATTTGGAAAATTAAAAAATGGGTGAAATATTTCGGAAACTCATGTTTTCCTGGATTCGAACCCACGTCTTTCTAAAGACAACGATAATTTTCTTGGGGATTTTAACAAAGTACAGATCTTACTCAATTTTCTGCATAGAACGTCAGAAAATAGTAAATAATTTTTTTTAATTTTAGTTTTTTGTTGAAGATGTTTTCGCTATGCATGGTTGACAAAAAAATTTTCAGAATTAATATACTCGCGCTAACACAAAAGACAAATGCTTTTTGACCATTATTACCATGCTATAAGGTAATACTCACATTTTTATAATTATTTACCAATAATATATACAGTATAATATAAGGAGAGCATTTTACGCGAATGAATACGCATGATAGTTTCTGAAACATAATTTCTTCCATCTTATTCCTGCTTAAGTAAGTGTTACAAAATGCTTGTGCGATTGTAGGTACTCGTATCTTCTTCAATAAGAATTGAGGATACAATCCATGTCAATTCAACCGAATTCATCACACATGTTCTTACGCAATACCAATAATTGAATAATTGTAAGAAGTGTGTATCTGAAATTAAATTAAAAATGCCACACAGTTTCCGAAAACGAACGAAAAGCTTTTGTTGTGGAAACTATAAAATATTCTCTTTCTATTGAAAATATCTAACAAATTTACCGCTAAATTTTTTTTATTTTCTTTCGAAAGCAATTTCTTTTACTTTTCCTGAAGTAACGTAATGTTTTCAAAAATATTGGAGAAAAAGTTTTAGTCAAAAATTAAATTTTTGACAATTCAGAACTGTTGTTACATTGCCACCTTACCATACTTTACATCTGGATAATAAATACGTATCTAATACAAATTAATGTTAATGACGCGTTTAAAGTCCCGATAATAAAGATGTTTTGACTTTAATATATATATGCTCTATGCGGTTTTATCTAAAATAGAACTTAGGTTTATGAAACGGATCCAAACGTTGATTCTGATTTCCTATTATTCCCACAGTGCTAACGATAGAAGGGGAAGTGCTGTCGATGGTCAAAGTGACCAGGTCAGAGATGGGAGCCTACTTGTGCATCGCAGCCAATGGCGTACCTCCCTCCGTGTCCAAGAGAATGATGGTACACGTTCATTGTAAGTATGATAAAAGAAATTACTAAGTGGATAGAACCTTTCATTTTGCCTCTAATGACATGCACACGTATAATCTATTTCTATGGTATATTCCTACCTGCCCGTATTTTGCCTGATGGCATATTCATTGTTCACTAAAATAAAGGTGTCAAATTTTGAAAAGCATAAACCAAAGTTACCCCAAAGATTTCCTTTTAAAGGTATTAACAAGATTCTTCACAATTTCTAACGGTATATCATACAGCCTGACAAAATAACAACGTTGAATTGAATATTTTTTTTAGTATTCAAGAATTTCAAAGTTCTCACTTATTTACATACCGAAGGGTATGAAAGAAATACACACATCTTTGTATTTAGATTAAATGCACTATTTGATTGTGAGAAAATAAATCTGTGCATCATTCCCTTCACAGCAAAAATTAGCCACGAAGTTACTGAATATTAAACAATGAATTCATTCAGTCTAAAATTCTGATCCCGGCCAACTGTGGTGGGTCGCAGGCCTCATTTTTGAAAACACATCCTCATAAATAGCGGGGAACATTTGATACCCCATTACTAATACCAAGTAAAGAAAATAATTGTGATTCAATATGATTATTGTTACCGAAAGATTTCTACACAAGCAAATTCCTAGTTTGCTTACCAAAGTCCTCGCTAAAGGCAACTTTCTAATCGAATAAATTTAATTTTTTTACACTATACATATACTTAGTAATTATGTTATAATTCTCGTTCATACAAGTGAAGATAATATAACGTGAGTCATTTATTAAAATTCGATTCTCCCGTTACTCCAGAAGTTATTGGCACTCGCTCAAATCCGTATTTTGCCTCGTAAAATTATTTAGTTTGTTTGTTCATCAAAAATAGACGTAAAGAAGAAAACACATTAGGCCTATCATATTTAATTAAAGCCAACTTCCCCTATCCGATCCAACACATATTTTATCGACTACATATTTTTGTCATATATTTTACTGAGTTGGGTAGGGTCAGATTCTGGTTGGCGGTGTTCACTAAGTATCAAATTGTGTATAATCTGCCATCTCTGCATCCATTTTCGAAGAAATTAACTAAATAATTTATCATGCTAAAATACAGTATTACCAACTATTTGATTTCGGTGAGCGTAGTTTTTGTTGTTTAGTCAAGAATCGAGATATTTCCTCGATCCCATGCGAATCGAGAGGTATGAATTCTCAATAATCTTGAATTTATTTGATTACGTATAGTAATTTAACATAAATATTGCTCGAAGGGAGCAAATAGAAGCTCAGATGTTGAAATCGAATCTACAGGGATGTTGAATAGGTTTGGACGCCCCCTGTGGAGTCAGAGGTCGACCTTTCCACTCTTCCGCACCAAAGTCTGTTTTCCTTGGATCGCATTAACTCGGACTTAAGTTTGCCGATATTCCTTCAAATATCCCAAATTAAGCTCTTTTTTCCGAGCGATTTATCCCTTTGACACGCTCCGCCGATTCCACCTTAAACCTCTCATTTCAACCCTCCCCTTCTTATCTTTATTCCGGAAATACTCTAGATCGATCTTAAAAACATGGGTTATCCTACCCAGTGGATTGAATAATGGAGAGTTATCTGTGAAAATATATTAATGAAATCCTGTCAACACTCGATTACGTGAAGTAAAAAAAGGCTCGAGGATGGAGAAAAAGAAACCTCGAATTATGCAGCTAAGATAGTAACTGCTACAGTTCCAGCATATACTTGCATTCACATGTCTGCCTATTTATCCGTCTATTCTACATTCTAAATCAACGTAAATTAATCATATATATCTATACATTTGTATCATCCATTCCGTACCCGGATCCTGGATAGCCGAGTGGGTAGCACGTTGGATATTTGGGGGGAGCGAAATTACCTCAACTGTGGAAGCAGTTTTAACTATACTACCACCATTCCGTGAGTCTGTTAAGTCATCATCCCGAAGACTGGAGAGTCTTATGAGGCTGGAGTCTTATGAGTCTGGAGAATCCCTATGAGCCTTGGATGCGGATTGAGGCAAGATGAGGAACATCGTCTTTGTTCTTGATTCCTTAACTGAATCCCATTGAGGAAAAGTTCCACTTAGCTCCAGCATAGTGACCAAGTGAAATCAGTTTCCATTAAAATTAAAAGCAAAGAGTGACCAAAATAAATACAAAAACTCGGCATCACTCTCACCTCGTTAACACTCAGATTATCGTAGCAATGCAATGAATCTTATTTTATGAAATATACATTTTCCTCTATTTTTCATTCATAGGCAAATGAAAAGTACTCCGTTCACCAAGACATGGTGGCAGGCACGCCTATCTATTATGCAACGTAATGTTAATTGCATGAGCTACCAAGTAAAATCAATTGAAGTGGTAAAATTTAAGCTTCACATCACAGTATGCAAAAGATGGCTAGCACCGACTCCATCAAATAGTCCTATAATCGGTCTTTGGCCGCTCATTTCTTTCTGAGAACCCAACGTCTTTCTATTGTAAATTTATTCTGAGAAAATGACTCCCTCCAAATATTGAAGCAGTCTATGCATTTTCATATTAAAGAAGGACTTTCGGCTCTAAAAAGCTGCATACTACTGATAAATAACAAGCGGCGAAAGATAGATTTGGTCCGACTGTAAGGTATTGAGCCTGAAGACCAGTTCTCATTTCCTCTGTATATACTGATAGCTACGAAGCGCTTGGAGAGGGAAATGAGGCTCACTAGGCAAGATGGGTAGTGAGGTAGTTTTCCCATGTTTTTCTCACTGAGCCAGAATGCTATAAGCAGAACAAGCCCAAGTTAGTGAAGCGCAAATACTCTACGAGTAACACTTTTGTAACATTGTATAAGAAAAAACCTTAATTAATGCTATTATTCAAAATAACTCATACCTCAGTAGCTATTATATCATCACGGACATGAACAAGACTGAGAAAAAAGTGAATAAAAGATAATTTTTTCTCTATCCCGTAATAAAAGACAAATGATAAATATTTCATTCATTAAGATATTACATATGGGTAGGACCCATAGTTTAGATACCCAATACATTACGTTAAATAAGAAGAATCATAAAAATTGAAGACTATTGAAGAAAGTACGAAATAGAAGTGGAAGTGATAGAAAAATATAATTTACGACTGATGATCACATAAGAAAGGCATAGAGCTGCAAACGAGGAAAGAAAGATTGGCCACCATCGACAGACATCACTTCACCCGGAGTTATTGTCCTCGAGAAGGATGAGAGCTAAGGGAAAGAAGTTGGAGGCATTTGAGTCACTGAGCCTAATCCGTTGGGAGGTGGAAGATAAACCGAAAAAAGGTGCTGAGTTCTCAAGGCAATTTCCGAATATTTCCGATTTCCACCCGGAATCCGACTGTAAAAGGTGCAAGAATGAAATAATGCAGAAAGTGAGGAGCTACGAAGAGGTTGCAAATATGGCGACGAAGGCAGTTCCCCTCCGAAGGAGAGCGGAACCCGTCCGTGAATTCGATTGGCGGTGAAGATATTTGCAGTAAAAAAAGAGCAGCGCTGTGACGTATTCCGTAAAATGGCGGTGAAGAAGGAAGCCGATGAATTGGAAATTTGCGGCGATGGGAAAACTACACGACCCCGATAATTGGAATTCACCACTCGATGGAAGGAGAGGAGAGCGGGGGATTATGGGTAGGCAGGAGGGAGGGAATGCACAGAGACGCTTGGTGATATAAAAAGGAATTTTTCGATCGGAAATCTGCTTATAATGAAATTTGAACGATGTTTTCGGTACTTTGCGTCCTACGTTGATAGTCGCATAATTTAATACGATGATGTTTGAAAGTCTTATGCTTCCTTTGCTCAAAGCGTGCTTTAGTTCTCAAAAGTTTCCGAAAGAGAAGGAAAATGTGACTATATGACGTGAAATCGATTATTTTATTTATCCAAATCTCGATCCTTAAGTCAAGAATAAGACTCCTCGATGGCTCAGTAGAAATCACTATCGTTTTCCATCTAAGAGAGTTTAGATTCCATTGTAAATTTAGCTATAGCTTCCAAGGGGTAAGAGCGGATTGGTGAGAGGGATACGCCTGGAAGAATTGTATTGAATTACTGCATCGAAAAAATCTACAATCAAAGACAAGCCTCAAATGTAAGGTCGACTGAGGATATATGGCAAGTATTTATGTGATCCCAATGTAGATCATAAACTTCAGATTAAAACTGATTTCTACTTTTACGTTCGTCTGAAGTCAAACTGTAAAAATTTTATTTGCTTTTACGCTAAACCCATTTTTTTCTCAAGTAAAATGCTTTTTTTGTGATGGGGAATAAATATATGCGTATCTTTATCTTTCCGAGTTCCAAATTATGTGTGAGTACTTACCCTTGGGCGAAAATTGAAAACTGAGTCGATTGAGTTTGTGTAAATCAAAAATATTTTTCTTCCCAGTTCTGCACCTAAGAGATTTTTGTTTTCTATTACTTTTCAATTGAGATGTAAGAGGGCAAATGATATTTCTTACATTCAAGTAACCTAGTCTCCAACGTTAGTCTCCCAGTAACCACTATTTCTTCCACAAATGATTTACAGCACTTATTTTTATCTTCTATATTTAAAATAGAGGATAACTACAGAGCTTCTTCATGTTACAAAATAATCTTCTGCTCTTAATTTGATTCATTAAAGCCAAATGTTTGGAAATGCTTGTGATTCCATCGTGTTTATTTCTTAGGATGGGTTATAAATAAAATCAAAAAGTCTTCCACCAAGTTTTGATTTTATTGATTATATTCTTGGAAGGATTGTTATTTTTCTAAAATTCTATATATTTGAATCATGACTCACTCCCAGTTAGAGATTTAAATGAGTGTCCATTCATTTAATTTTAAGCATGTCGACTTTCCTTGATAATAAAAACATACATGATACAAGAAATATCATCGTCTTTGGTACAACGTTTTACTTATGGAATAACAATGTGAAAAATAGCGACATGACTGGAACTCGAACCCAGGTTTTCCACTTTTCAGGAGACCTGAGGCGAAACCTGGGTTCGTGTCGCTATCTCCACACTTGTTATTCGTTAAGATCAGACGCACGGCTTACCGTACAATGTTAAAAACACCTTTCCTTATCCTTGTATGTACTACTTATGAACGACCACTTCAGGCTCTGTAAATGTTGTTTCAATAAAAGTCGTATGCGATCAAAAAAGTGAGATGCCTACAAGTTTAAAGGATAATCTGTCGATGTTTATGTAGTAGTAGTAGTATTGTTAATAGTGCTTCGACAGCTTGTATCATTTCGCACGTAGGCTCTCGCCGGGAATCGAACCTGGGATCGCTTTCACCGATGTCGAACGCGTTGCCCACTTGGTTATATGGGAGCCCTCGATGTTTATATCTTCACAGTTTCGTAAACATTCCTCTCCTTTTTTAAAGAACTTCGTTCTTTATAAACTAACATTTAAATATTTCCGCAGAATATTGCCTTTTTCGTATTTAAATAAAAGCCAAGAGATGGATATGGATTGTAAAATGAAACGTGAACTAGGATTGGAATAGACAATCGAATGATAAATGTGAAATTGATATCACTCCGGAAGCACCCGAATGCGTGCTACTTTCATCATAACGGGTTCTTTAAATTACATTTTTCGTGGTTTAACTCGGATCGTGAGTGTCTACCTCCATTTAGATAGCAGTTAATCGGCGGAAAATGGAAGCCAAAACGGAAACGGCATGAACTACGGCAATGGAACCTCGAGCCTTATAGCCGTTCAGAATAAACACTCCCACTCGCCCCTCCTACTGGGTCTCGTATGATTCGGTAAACATCGAACCCTGAAATTCCCGCGAGGATTCTTGCTTATAAAGCGGAAATTCGGGAAATGAAATCCTTTGCTACGACACAGAATTGTGAGGAACACGAGTACATTGATGGACCCTGAACGATTCACCGAAGAAAACTTTTATTTCCTCCGTTATATGAGGAATCGCGAGGCAATTAAATGCGTCAGAAAAATAAAATAAATTGCTAATTCTTGATGAAATGGCTATAAATGAAGGAAAAGAAAATTTAGGTCATATTATAGCTAAGGAAAAGAGCACTTCTACCTCATGATGACCTAAGGGTCGAAACCATGGTCGTATAATGAAATCGANACAGGTTTCCTCAAGGACTCCGTCTATTCTCTGAAGTTAATATCGCGGATTAAGAGGGGATGATAATCACCTTATTGCATAGAAATATACTTGAGAGAAAAGTGCAATTTATAACTTTAATCGACTATAAAATCCTAATTAGTCGTATGATACAGTATTTCCTTATTTTCACGATTCTTTTTCGTTGCTTTTCATCGTATACTTAAAGACAATTGAAAAGTATTAAGAAGACGTTATTTATTTTGTACTTCCTCTTCATATTCACTTTATGCCCATATTTTGCTTTTTTACTCTATTATTATTAATAATAATAATAATAATGGCGACTTTATTAGGCGGATTTTAGTCTGAAAATACCACTCTTACAATTAACCTTTCACAAGTCACGATCACAAACAACCATGGACTAACCAGGATTTGAGCCGGTATCCCGGCGTTGCTAGGATAACAGTCTAACCACTACGCCACCGAGGCCGGCGTTATGAAAGTGTGGGAAACAAACAAAAGTGATGAGTAGCGGGAGGGAAACAATCTTCATATTATCCATGGAAGGAAAAACTGCTGGAAAAGTGATATTATTTCATTGTTTGGAATGATTATCAACTAGAAAGAGAAGATGTACCAAGAAAGTACGACAGAGGATCTCTATGGGTTATAGTGAAAGAGCTATAGACAGCAATTAGAATTCCAATAGAGCTGAGGAAGATTATTGAATGTTTAATGAAATTAATATGTCCAAGCGTGACTTCGCGGAACTTAACACATTCGTTGGAAGAAATATATTTGCGATTACTAAGTTCTTTCTTTCAATATGTTGAAATTATTAGTAAAGTGCAGTGTTTTCTGGCGGTGAAATTTGTACAGATAGAAGAAAAGATGAAAGTGCTTGGGAAGTTTTAAGAGAAGGTTGTGGAAGAGAATGCTTAAGGTGAAGTGCACTCAATGACTAAGAAATGGGGATGTTCTGTTGCGAATCGGAGAGGAGGGAAAACTACAGAAGGGAATTAAGCAGAGAAAGATATCTTGTCTGTGGCATAAGGTATACCATAATTACTTGCTAAGAAGAATCATTAAAGGAATAATTGAAGGAGAGGGAGGAAAGGGAAGAGAAGGTTAGGAATGAATGAAAAATTGCAGAAGCTAAAGTAACCAGTTGAAACGTATCGGAAGACAGCTCCGCTAAGAATAATAATAATAAAATATTTTAATTAAATTGAACACCCAACAATCTTCATTTGTGCAATATTAAAATTTGTCTTTTGCCTCTAAGGAACCTCAATTAAGGCTCTTCTTGAGAAATTACGTAAAAGTGTTTTAAAGCCATAGGGTGAAGAGGATGTAAATGTGCCGAAATGTTTACGTTCCGAGTTTCAACATCCGAAAACACCGTCAGGACCATTGAATTCCTGGAGCGCGGGGCATTGTGGGAAGGGAGAGAGCCTCGGGGGACGGCGACGACGGTCGCCGCGGCGCCACATTTGCGAAATCCGGACGGAGACGGCCACTCACTCTTCCATTTTGCCTCTTTTCATCCGGAACAGCCGCTCGAGGCATCCCCTTTGACCCCTTGACCTCGGATCATCGCAAAGACCCATTTAATCTTTGCAGCCTCCCTCTGAATCCCCTTTTGAACACGCCCTCCCTCCATTCCCCCGCCTTAGCTAATTCTCCCTCTCTTTCCCCATTTTACAACGAAGTAACGTAGACTTTCTGTTTAGCGTCCGATTCCGTTTGATCCTTTTAACGGAATACGTCTGAATAAAGGAGAAAGATGCTTCGAATTTTCGCCGACAGTCGTTTTTCTTTCGTGCGAAAGCTATCCCGAAGAGCACTCTAATTCAGGAAGAGACTTTTATAATGAATACTCTTCAAACCAAAATCTGATAAATGCCGCTTTCATGTGCCGCTTTTGTATCCCATCCCGCGATTTGGTCTCTTAAATCGCTAATCGTGGGAGAAGACCGACAAGGGAAGCGTTAATCGGGTCTAATTTTAGTATTAGGAAAAGGGTTATAGATGAATTTACACGTAACGGCATCCATCGAGGAAAATTTCCAAGGAGAAATGGGCATTAACCTAGATCTGCCAATTACCGATCGGTTGCTCATATAATTAAGTAATCTTGTCACGATATTATAAGTAGCTGTTCGGCAGATTTTCTGAGCAAGGGCATCGTCCGACTGTGCTTCTTTGTCCACGGCTATGCCCATTTTGGTGGCACCAGCCATACGAAGGGGAGGAAAGGAGAACCTCTCCTCAGGATAACACAAGGAAAAGGGTTCGAATCCTGGTCCTGTCAGACTCTCTGTATCTCTCAGAATTCTTAACGGAACTCAGTTCCTTGCTAAGCTATGATTATGAACCAAATCTATTATCGAGTTCTAATAAACAGAAATCCATGTATTCCTGTTTTATTACCGGAAACGTCTTAAAAGATGTCTCCGTGATGGAAGATTTCCACAGATGCGACGACTGTTAGGAATGGGATGGTTAGAATGAGTAAGAAAGTTATATCTTATCTATAGAGTTGTCTTTTTATCTTCCCCAAAGTTCTCCTTTTTGTAATTTCATTTTTGTGTAAGCAAAGTCTCTGGATTAGATTAATTTTATCCCATTCAATCACTTCTATCATATTTCTCTTTTGGATATCGATGTCAATTTGTCATCTTTAAAATTTGTCTTATAGTGTGAATCTCGGAAAGGTGCCCCACTTAACAATAAATTTTATAATTTTTTCAGAAAATGTAAAGCCGTAAAAATATGTTTTTATTGATTTTTAAAAGTCTCTCAATATCTGCTAGCTTAAACTGTATGAAATAATCTTTGGAGAACAGAAACGTCACACATGGCGACAAAAGTCCTCACTACGCCCCAGAGTAAATTTCATGAGTTTCTTAAAAGGTATACCGATTTAATAGGGCACTTTAAAGGCTTCAAAACTTATATCAGTTATTCAGTCATGTTCAGACTCGACTTGATATTTGATTTCAGATTAGCTTCCTTTATAGTCAGTATTCTCGGAAATGAGCCATGTACATTTCCAAATGTTCTCGAGTCATTTGTTATCCTTCAATGGAAAATGTAATCCTATACTTTTTCTGATAGTCGTATGACTTTCAGAGAGAGTGAGACAGAAGAATGCAATACGAAAGATTGCATGACAAGATGAATTCAGAGGTCTTTCAAGCCAGTTTAAAAGGATGACAAAGCTCAAAATTCAACCAAAATTATTCTACAAGTTCAACCTGTCGCTACATTAAAAATAAATTCATCTCGGTAACAGTATTAAAATAAAAGTTGCTGGTACGTTTCCTTACAACTGCATCAACATCGTTGGGTGGTAGAACGTGTTATTCTGGGGAGTAATGTAAATATTTTTCGCCAATTTCTGAATACTCTTCCTCGACTAAAAAACCGTGTGTGCATAAATTTTAATATTAAGCCATCTTTTCATCACGATTTCTGAATTTGGGAGGCTCGAATTGGGAATGGATTATACCGATGCAAGATTGAGAGTTTAGTATAGCTATGTAATACGAAATCGTGATAAAACAGAAGAATTTTTTCAAGTTGAAACTATATACACCGATATTTCGAGCTTTCATAACAGCAGAAAAATATTCGTCAAAATTAACAATAACGAAACAAAAAAGACAGTGTCATATGATCGTACCATATTTTACAAGATAAATTTCCTCTAATATGTGCGATATCGGAAAATGTTGAACTTAGAAAATATCAAAGAACAATGGAGATTGACCCTTCCATAAATAAATTTGATCCCAGTTGTGGGATAATTTGGTCAATTGATCCCTGTTCAATTGAAAAGATTTATGAGAGAAGACTTAAACGACGTAACGCAGAATTTATTGAAGAGGTGCCGTACGTTAATGAACTTTTTCTTTCAACTTACTCAACCAATTTCGTACTTTGGGCCAACTACCTAGAAATTAATTGCCCACTAAGCGATAGTTACTTCGGTTTATGTTTTTAGATTATTTTTCTGTTTTTAATGATAATCGAATGCAGTTTTATACAATTTTCTTAATACCTTAACATTTTCTTGAGGTGGAAGCTGATCTCTTCCTTACTTTGGAAATGGATTGCAAGTAATCTTCATCTCTTAGGGTTTGCTGCCGGAAATAAACTTTTGATATCGGTTTGGTATTGTCTCTTGAAGTTTTCCGATATTTGCTAGAAAACTGTTCTCCTTGTTTTAAGTAACAAAGTATGTCCTTCTCTACATTTATTTTCCGTTGGTTAGATTTCGCGGTCCTGTAGAGAATAATGGCGTGACTGATGTAGTAAGGGAAATCCCAAGCCTTGGTTTCTTGTTCATTAAGGAGGAAAAAACCTTATTAACTATATAAAAAACCAATATTAACTATATTTACTTTTATTTTTCGTAATTAAAATTCTTTGTAATGTTGCCTTAAGAGATAATAGAAAAGCGATGAGATGCGCATGGATCACATGCTTTGAATTTAGAAGAAGAAATCGAAAGAGAAAAAGTCTGCCGCAGCCGGGAATCGAACCCGGGTCTCCCACTTTCCGGGAGGGTGCTCTGTCCTCTAAGCTACCACGACAGAACTTCAATTTCGTAATTGCACCCATTCGTATTTACACCTAGTCCCATGATAGCCCACGAAATTGAAGGAGGGATCGTTCTGTCGTGGTAGCTTAGAGGACAGAGCACCCGCCCGGAAAGTGGGAGACCCGGGTTCGATTTTTGGCTGCGGCAGACTTTTTCTTTTTCAATTTCTTCTTCTTAAGAGATAATGACAAATTTTACCATTTTAATCGTTGTCAATATCGTATTCTGGCGGTTTATAAATAACACGAACGATAACTTAAGAAAAACAGAAAAGCTGACTTCGCAAATAAAGGAGAGATCTCCTTTACCAACTAAGTCTCCCAAAACGGCATGTCTGAATGCCCTTTTTACCTATAGTAAAAGGATCTGTTCCGTAAGCGAAAGCTCCCGTTTTCGAGTCCAGGTGCCGTCAGTCTTTTTTCATGTTCATTTCTCAAGTTCATGTCTTTTGACGTAAACCTTTAGTTTGGATCTCAATTTCTTGATCAAAACTTAACCATGAGTAAGTTAGCAGTTTTGCAGAGCATGCCGAAAGACAAATCAACGAACGACTTTCTCTTGCAGAGGCTTCGTGCATTCCTTTCTAATTCTCCACTCTCCTCTTCTCTAAGGCCTTGTCACTCCTTCAACTCTTCCGCATGCATTATTCAAGGATAAATCGCTCCTGCAGTGCGCTGTCCTCTGCGTGCCATTGACAGCCCAAATGAATGCTCTTGGAAAGAGAGTGGCTGACGAGTTGGTCACCGTCCACTCCATCTGATTGATCCCTCTGCCGGTTTCTTTCATTTGCATGGCGCTGCAGTCTCATCATTAATCTCCCCCAAGAAGACGTCCATGCTCAGACAAACGACTCTATCGGCTGAAATTGAGAAAATTCGCTGGAAAATGAACGGCGGATTTCTCCCCGCCTTTAATTTAGGATCTAGCTGTTTCACTCTGCCTTAGATACCGCTCAAAGCTGAAAATATAATTCCAAGCTGCTTGATTATTCCGTGATATTTTATAACAATGTATGCATTCAGCTATCCATATATCGCTGCCCTTTCTACGTTTTACAATTGCAAGGTTAGAAAACAGCAAACTTTGCTGAACCACTCACCAACGCAGGTCAGAAATTCTTGTGAGAAAGGATATGAGAAGATAGGTTTTTACTTACAGCAGTACTGTGAAAGTTGCTTCAACAGCTAAGATAATTTCGCATATGGACTATCAACGGATATCAAACCTTGGAACGCTCTCACCAAAAGTATATTCAGTATATATGGTATGGCTCTACCCAATTTCGGGAGCCCAGATTTTACTAATATTTTATTTACATTCTTTTATTTGATGAACCCAGGAAAAGAAAATAATAGAATTTTAGAAGTTTTAGATAAGTATAACTATAATAGAAGTTTAATCTGACGCCTCGAGGAAACGTAAGCTAAGCATAAATATTAAGAAAATAGAAGTGATGATTGTAGAGGCAATAAAAAGAAATAGGTAAATACAGAAACGACATAATTTAAACAGAATACCAATCTGATAAGATATTTTACTATTTTGGTTATCTATTAACTCATAAAAACAGATTCATGTCTCAAGAATAGTTGTCGTAACAAAACAAGTTTTTCGATGCAAGGGAAATCTTCTAACAAGCAAGCGAATCGATTTGAATCTAAGGAAGAATTTTTAGTAAACTTGTGATAGAGCAACCTACTCAATGGCAGTGAATGTTGAGAATACTGTGACATCGAATTCTTTAGAGTAATATGAAACTGAAAATTGTTTTAAATATATTAAGACATAGACGTGAGGATAAATGTCCATTATAATTCATATTTTCCGCTGGTAGTTAAAGAAACAACATAAGTAGATTAATCACTTGGTGTTTACATTCTCTGCCACGAGCTGAAAAGAAGCTGCTCGTATTCTCCGGGTTTGGGTATAAAACTGTGGGGAAGGTTACGACATTTTCTAAATTTAGACTCTCGTGATTACTGTAGCTTTTTACACTCAAAATTTCCTCACTGTTTATAAAAGATGGCAACTGACTTCAGTTTGAGAGCAACTTCAGACAAAGTCTGTCAATTTTTATATGTTTGATTCTTTTCTTTTCTTAAACATCTTGTTTTTAAAAATTTATTTAAATTTGATTATTTAGTTTTCTAAAACAAAGAGAGAATTTAAGTGATTTCAGATTAGCTTCCTTTATAGTCAGTATTCTCGGAAATGAGCCATGTACATTTCCAAATGTTCTACTACTTATGAACTATTTCAGGCTCTGTAAATGTTGTTTCAATAAAAGTCGTATGCGATCAAAAAAGTGAGATGCCTACAAGTTTAAAGGATAATCTGTCGATGTTTATGTAGTAGTAGTAGTATTGTTAATAGTGCTTCGACAGCTTGTATCATTTCGCACGTAGGCTCTCGCCGGGAATCGAACCTGGGATCGCTTTCACCGATGTCGAACGCGTTGCCCACTTGGTTATATGGGAGCCCTCGATGTTTATATCTTCACAGTTTCGTAAACATTCCTCTCCTTTTTTAAAGAACTTCGTTCTTTATAAACTAACATTTAAATATTTCCGCAGAATATTGCCTTTTTCGTATTTAAATAAAAGCCAAGAGATGGATATGGATTGTAAAATGAAACGTGAACTAGGATTGGAATAGACAATCGAATGATAAATGTGAAATTGATATCACTCCGGAAGCACCCGAATGCGTGCTACTTTCATCATAACGGGTTCTTTAAATTACATTTTTCGTGGTTTAACTCGGATCGTGAGTGTCTACCTCCATTTAGATAGCAGTTAATCGGCGGAAAATGGAAGCCAAAACGGAAACGGCATGAACTACGGCAATGGAACCTCGAGCCTTATAGCCGTTCAGAATAAACACTCCCACTCGCCCCTCCTACTGGGTCTCGTATGATTCGGTAAACATCGAACCCTGAAATTCCCGCGAGGATTCTTGCTTATAAAGCGGAAATTCGGGAAATGAAATCCTTTGCTACGACACAGAATTGTGAGGAACACGAGTACATTGATGGACCCTGAACGATTCACCGAAGAAAACTTTTATTTCCTCCGTTATATGAGGAATCGCGAGGCAATTAAATGCGTCAGAAAAATAAAATAAATTGCTAATTCTTGATGAAATGGCTATAAATGAAGGAAAAGAAAATTTAGGTCATATTATAGCTAAGGAAAAGAGCACTTCTACCTCATGATGACCTAAGGGTCGAAACCATGGTCGTATAATGAAATCGANTATTATTATTATTATTATTGTTGCCGTTGGATAGCTGTTTGATATTATATTTCACATTTATATTTCCTTAAATTTCAACCTTTTTACAGTGTATTCACATGTTGGGTAAACGCATAAATGGAACGCAGATAAATGAAAGCATGCTAGACAATCTCAATATGCTCGACAGCTTAACTAAGATCTATTTTTGAAAGTAAAAAATGGTCAAAAAAATCAGAGAATCATAAGTACGAGATATCTCTGGTATGGTTGGATTTTAAACTACTCTCTTCTACGGGATATCTCGGGTGCGTCAGGTTGTGGTTAAAACAGAGTTTCTCAATTCTTAAACACTGTTTGCTATTGTTTCCTTAGATCTGTTGCTACATCAATTCTTAGTTGAATAACAAAAACGTAAATTTGATACTTTTCGTTCTTACGGCACAACTATGCCATCTGAAATGTAGACCATTATGACTGTTAATGGCATTATGAGGTTTATCCTACCAGAATACCCGTGAAACAAACTTTGAATAATAGCCGAATAGTTGTAGAGAGGAAGATTTCAAATTTCCCACGTACATTCGAAAAGCATCTCAGGTTTTAAATTAAATATGTCGTTTATTATTGGATCCTTATTAGCAAATTACTATATATTTGCTTGGTGGCTATGTTTTTGTATAATAAAATAATCTCAATATTGCAACTACTCCAAAAACTATCAAAAATATTCCATCTTCATTCTCCAATCTTTCATTCTAAAATAATCTCAGACCAGTCCCAGACTAAGAAAGAGCTCTTAGAATAAATAAGATTGCTGCGCAGTGAAGCAGTTACCTCATTGTAAAGATTCTTCTTCGTGATTTTACAGTCCATCCGCTGATTCAAGTGCCAAACCAGTTGGTGGGTGCGCCGACCGGAACTGACGTCACTCTTCAGTGTCATGTGGAGGCGTCGCCTAAGGCGATAAATTACTGGACGAGGGAAACCGGTGAGTACCTTATGAGGAAGGTTTCAGGTCAAATCGCTCCCAGCCTCCGAAAGTTAATGTTGAAAAATTGTGTCCTGGATGCAGGTCCAGTAAGCATCAGACGCAGAAAAGAAGCCCAAAATCATAACTTTTCGTCGTAAAAATAGATTTCAAAGGGTTTTTTATCGAATTCAAGGTGCTTCTCTAATAATGACGCGCTGCTATCACGAACAATAATTATGGAAATTAATTCCATGAAAAACTACTTCTGACAGTCTCCTTTGATGTCAATAGATAAAAGATTGATTTGATGCTGATTCTTCACTTAAATCGTTCAAAAACTCTCCTCTCCTCCTACTCTTCATACATTCTCGTTACAGAAACTGCGATTAATATGAAACCTTGATCATTCTATATAAACATGGTTTGTAAATTGAAAGGCGTTCATTTAGTTTATTATTATAACTAAGGTAAACCCGCAAATACTTCTTCTCTTAGCGTTTCGTAAAACAAATATTTTTACCTTAATATTGCAAAAAGTTTTTTCGTTTAATTACTAGGCATGACAGTATCTTACGCAAATATAAGAAAACGTTTCATCGTGATATTTAGTAAAGTCAGCGATTTAACGAATTTCTTCTCAATCTCTGATGCTAAAGTAGATAGGCATAGTCCTATGCATCATTTTAAATTAACGATAAATATAAACAATAAATGACTCATTATACATCATATACAGTCACACTAGAGATGTATTTTCATTAGTTATCGCTACTTCCACTTGAACCGTTTTTAAATTAGCAAAATTTATTTTCTATTGAGTAAATGAGTAATGTTTGTGTCCTTGTAATCTTCTTAAATATTGAAAATGTGCATTTTCGATTCCATTCCGTTGACACGAGGAATACTTTGGCTAATAATTTAATAACCACAGTTGTATGATTTATTAAAATATAAGGAAAAGAAGAGTCCATTATGCCTTTCAGGGTAACTTTGTTGATTGCGTAGATCGCCCTGAATTGTGTTGAAACTCTTTGCCTGGCATATTGTTCACTCTCAAGTTTTTCAACATATCAACATATTAATCAATTTAGAAGAATGCAAAAACTTTTGGACCCTTCTTGCCCCTCTAGGACCGTAGTTCCTTATCTGCCGAATTCCTCAATGGTCGATAGAGAGCTTCCTTAGGAACGACTTATTCAAATCCGTAACTATTTCAATCAACCCTTTCATTACGGAATGGGCTACCTCAGTCACGTAATCGTTTTAAAGCTCTTTCGATCCGGCCATTCATTTCCGGAAGTTTTTCCCCAGGATAGCTCAAAGAGCGGACTCTTTCAACGTAAAGCGAAAGCCCTACCTCTGGAATCTCCCCAGGGAAACGGCAGTCGAATGAGGAACAGGAGTGGAGACTAACGGGAACAAGCTCTGCAAAGAGGAACTCGAATTCTTACTGCAATGATTCGCCGGGTCAAAGGGATGAGGGCGACCTGCCAGCAACAGGATTCGAGTCGTGTGGGAGACTCTCAAAAAATAAGTTTCAACCGCAGCGGAATAAAAAAGGACCCGAAGACGCTCCCTCTTCGGGACAGGGCCAATTTTTTGCTGCGGGACAAACTGCGTGGGTGTGTCTGGATGATGATGACGTGTTACACGGAATGGGAGGGTCCGAAGGGGAGGGACGGAAGGCACATCTTTCCCCGTCTCGCAGGCCATCGAGGGCCTCAAGGGCCGTGGAAGAGCCCTTTTGTCCCTGGGCCTGCGGTCCTCTGGGCCTCCGAAAAAAATAGGGTCGCTCGGGTTGTATAATGCGGGAAATATGCAAATGCTACGCGGCACCTTAATTGTTTTCATTAACGCCGGCCCTTCCCTCCCCTTCCGACCCTCTCCACTTCCTCTTTCTCCCCACTTCCTCCCTCGCTCTCATTACCCTTTCCTTCCCTTTCTTTGGCCGCGTTTTCTTTGCCCCGGTGTCCTCTCTGACCTCAGAGTCTACAAATGCCGGAGCATCCTTTTAATTGGTCGCGATTCCTCCCTACGAGTGCATCTCTCGTTCTCTCGGCGACTGTTTTATTCGAGTGCCACTCCAAAGAACGTCCTCTTGAGATAAATCCATACCATCTTCCCACGGATTAGCGCTTTTGCCCATCTTCTCGATTTGCCCATCTCTTGTTCTTATTCGAAGTGTTACGTTAAAATCAAGCATAATACACCTTTGCATGCGGCAGAGAGTCATGTAGCATTAGAGGTCAAGGACGATTTCATTGAAGAGGCGTTGAGGTTGCGGTGATCCACGATGAATGTTTTAGATAGAAATTAAATTCGTGACATTAACAAGCTACGAACAAACCGCTGAGGAAATTTCGTCAATGCGTTGAAACAGGTCGCATTGTTTTTTGTGGTTTATATTTAATTAATTGATTTCAGGAAGTTTGCTCTTCCGTGAAAATTTGATTCCTGCTCCATTTCAATTTTTCAAGGGCTATCAAATATTTGTTGATGCGTTTAAGTGTTTTGAATGTTCACCCGTAGCACTACGAATTTTGCAGATAAAAAATGCCTCTAAATGAATTCGAGCAAAAATCTAATAAAAATTAATATCTCGGCCCAAAATGAGTTTGCTTTTTTGTGTGGAGAAAAGCGAAATTAATATTGGAATCTAGTGAAGTAACGAAGCCCTTTAGTTTAAAAGAGAATGCAAAAATCACTTTTAAAATATATTGTTTAATGGCTGCAAAGTATCGACTGATAGTGCTTAGCTATGACTTCCACGGGTTTGGTTTTTTTACCCTTTAACATACTAAGCTCAAATGAGTATGTCAATGATATTCTTTAAGTATAATTATGATTCATAAACCTCTGATAATGCACTTCTAAGAAAATACTTTTGAAGACACTAATTGGATGATTAGTATCCATTGCAATTTAATTGAAATGTATTAAAGTTTTCAAATTATTGCTTCACTCTCGAATAAGAATACCTATGTGCAATTTCATAGTAAAAGTTTTGAATATAAATATTCAAAAATGTTAAGAAGCAAGTAATTCCAAAGTTCTGCAATATAATGCAACGTTTTAACTAACTCAATATTACTCAATCTTCATTACAAAAAATCTAAACCATTGTTTGACGAATGTACCCAGTGTTATTTGTAACTCTTTGATAAAAACATTTTATTCGGCAGATCTTTACAATCCATCTTTCATTTTATTATTGAGCAGTATTTTAAAATTTCAACGTACGTGTGTGACCCGAGGACGATATGAATTATTCAACTCGTCGAGGCAAACCAGTTTAAAGAGGAGAACTGCGTCATAAATTACCGCTGAAGTAAATTAAGTAAGCGCATGCGGATTAGATTAAAGGGTTGAAAAATTCAATGACGATGCGTACCGCGTTTATACTCTTCTTCAGCGTTAAAGAATTCAACATTTATAACTACAGTAAATCCCGCTTAGAACGCTTTTCAGGGGACCAATCGAAATTCGCGTTATTTGCGGGATAGCTTTGTAACCGGGATTTACGAGTTTTTATAACTTGCTAGTTGGATAACAAAAGGGCCTTCCCTTCTGTTTTTGGCTCTTGAATTAAAAAACAAGTGCTTCACATCTTAAAACGAAAAGAGTACCTCTTTAGTCTGCTTTCTTTGCCGCAGCTGTAAATAAGTAATCTAGTAAGTCCGCGAACTATTTTTTTGTGAAATTGAATGTCTTTTAGTAAAGTTTCTTAAAAATTATCAGCTTTTCGTACAATGAGAGCACCTTCCATTTACGATACATTACGGTGATTTATCTCTTTACAATGAAAATTTAACCAAATAGATAATTAGGTAAAAATGACGAGTTTTTAACAACAGTGACGAGGGGCACGATCAGATCTCTCTAAGACTACCTTCAACAGCCCACTGCTCTGCCGCTCTGGTTTAGTCGATATATTTACAACTTGAGAATGCGACGAAAGGAAACACCGCTAAGCGACTTTCTAATCTAACTTTCTGCCCTGAAACGAGACTGATGGGGAAGATCTTTCTGTATCTCAGTGCCCGAATCAGCTCTGACAGTGGGATGGAGATTGCCCTTTTCTAGCTCTGTCTTCGTTTCCTTCTCACAAACTAAGTTTTCGCAAACAAGACAGTCTAGAGTAATACTTCAGAGACAAGACAAAGGAGGGAATAGGATGGCAATGCAGATAGCTTAAACAATATTTGGGTTATGAAATGAGGCGGACGATTGGATAAAATAGGTTGCAGTGCATATTGGGACGGGAAAAATCCGCATTAGCAGCTGTTACAATGTGTCAGAAGTGGTATTTTAAAAATGTGTTTCATAAAAAAGGAACCGAGGCCGAGGGAAATATTCGCGTATTAACAGGGATAGTGTCTTAACCGGGAGCGTTTTAAACGGGTTTTGCAGTACTTAATATTTCTTCCTGTTACACAGTTTAAACTAGTTCCATCGAATTTTCATGAAGACAGTTATAAGAATCTCGACTTTAGCTAGGCGAGTTTAAGACTTAGAGGTCCACTCTTTCCCTGACCACCACCCGTGACACAAGCGTACATACATGTTCATTTCGAGATCCGGACCCCTAGCCGTCAGGCAAGAACGAAAGCACTCTGAAACCGGGGTTGATAAATTATGGAACTATTGCCGAACCTGGTCTACTGAATCGTTTGATAAGCTAGAAATCCTGCAACTTAGTTGATTATCGTAAAAAGTTTCGTTTTTTTAGTTGAAAGTCGGTAAGCTGAAGTGTTAAAAATAGGAAATCAAGTGTAACACTTGAAATAAGTAAGGAGAGGCAGTAGACGACACTCGTATAATCTTGATTGATAAAATATCCAGAGGTAGAGAGAGAACTATAAAGATCCTATAAGAGCCAAGAATTTTTATGATTTCATGAATCGAGTTTTAAAAACTTTAGTCTAAATAGACAAAGGACCTTAGCACGTATGACATAATTTTATCTGGCAGCGATACATTTAAAGGAAATCTGAGCTATGGAATTGTAAGCCTTTTTCCCACAGAATGACTTCGGCCAGGATTTCATTGATAACACCATGGTCAACTGAGAAGATTCTTTTGATTATTTTTAATTTTTGCGTATTCATAAAAAATGGAAATTGCTTTATTGCTATTCGTATTGGTCAAAGGGGCATAGTTCTTCATTTGAGGGTTAAGGAACAGACATTTCAAAAATGTTCCTTCAATTCCGATCTTGCGAAGAATCTACCTCATGCCAGCAGCGAGTATTCCTTGGACTCTCCTTCCTGATTTTATAGTTTTTAAACATTGTGGAAAATTATAAATTTTTTAGAATAAACGTTTTCCTATAAGAAAAAATGTCTGCATCGATTAATATTTCATTTTCTCACATTTAACCTTCCATATATTACCCCTTCTCCGACATCGTTTCTGAATATATTTTTCGAGTGTATTTCATTCTTTGAATGAAAGAAAAAGTCATTATTAACCCCATTCCTCTACAGCTTGTTCACGTTCGTCTCTTCCATCCAAACCTCCTTACCTGCGGTGTAATTACAATGCTTCATTTTTAATACGGCTTAGCAAGGATGCTCGTGGTAGTCGCGAAAAAAACATATTCTGTACAGTTTACTGACTCATAATTAACTAACAAAACATATATTAAGCATATACATATATTAGCTGAATTTAAGACATTATAATCATAAGTTTTATTCTAAAAATCAAATTCCCATGCTTAATTTGTCCGGCATTGGTTGCCCCTGATCCCCCCCCCCAGTGAATTTAGGCCTATGAGTAAGAATATATTTCGTGTCCTTTGCGTTTAGTCGATGCCTAAATTAGACAATTAAGGAAATCGGAAAAGAATTTGCAGAAGTCCTGATTTAGGGGGAAAACAATGATTTCCTCAGAGTGTGAGAATGAAATTCTGAGAAAAGCAGCAAATTTATCATCAGAGAAAAACAAGATGCAGAAGATCACAGTCTTGATAATTCGGATTCAAAAGAATGTTATCGAATTTAGACACAAGAACTTGATGGAATTAGATTAATAATGCTAGTTAGTTAGTAAACTATCGAGTGACGGAAGAAGAATAAGGATTGCAAAATGAAGAAAGTTAAAGCTGTAAATGACATGCGTGAGAAAGGGAGATAACAAGTCAAATACTGTTTTAACACGAGGAAGACATTTCTAAGGGGGTTATATTATTTTATTTTGTTGAATTTTCCCTTCATTTGGAGTCATGATTTGTACCTAAGAAAATAATTTGAAACTCAGACTAACAAAAGATTGAAACGTTTGAAACTTGGCGTGATAAAAGAATGCGAATGGCCATGCGAGTTGTTAGTAAGATAGAAATAGGTATATAATAGACTGTGAGCGAAGACATCATCGTGGATTAGTTTGTCAAAATGAAGAAGTAGGCCGATAAAAATATTTTGAGGTCAGGGAATTGAAACGCCACGTCTAAATTCTACTCCTCACCGCAATTTTTATTTTTCAGGCCTGTTGATGACAACATTTGTTAAAAGCGATCGTACTAGAACTGAAGCTTGTGTTAAGCAGTGTAAGATGTTGTGCATCATTACCCTGATGCAATACCACGAAGTCAAGGCAATATCTTTAGATTATACGTTCTGAGTTAAGCGGGGCGAATTAATGTAGGCTCTTAGATACGCAGGTTTGGACTGCAAAAATGGCATTAGAAAAATTTAGCATATATACGATGATATTTTGCATTGGATTTTTTGTTTTGAACCATAGGCAATGAAATAGATCGTTATATAGAGATTAAAAGGCTGTTAACGCGAGTAAGCGTTCCTTTGTTTGGCGACAGTACCATGAGGGCGCTGCCGCGAGGCGGAGAGTCGCAGACATTCAGTCGCAGTCGCTGTTTAGCAGTCAGTCGAAGAAAATCAGTCAGTCATTCGAAGTCACACATCATTGCATTTACTTGTGACTGGTATTCACAATAAATCATTAGGAAAACCCAAACGTTTTTGATTTTCGGTAACGATATCCTGTTCTCCGACGAAGAAAGCAGTATCGTCCGAACAAAGGCTGTTGAGAAAGAGTTTACAGGGCTATATCAAAGTTCAACTGCGAGTATGCAAAACCTTCCATCAAATAGAGTAATAATGAATACTGTGATCGGTGTTGATAATTCATGGACGTACAATTTACTCATTTCACTTCTATGTAGACACCTATTGTACAATCTCATATTTAGCATCTCATTATTGCAAACAAAGGTGAATCTTTTAAATGGACTTCTGTAACACTGATATTATACGATAATAAAGAGAAATTTTGTGTGGGGAAATGTCTAGAAAATGGTGTTGGAAACGCTAACAATTTCGACTAAAATAGGTCACATGAATGATTTTTTAAATTATTTGTTGAAATTTTAAGATTTTTCGCTATTCAATTCGTTCCTTTGACAGGATTCTTGACCTAAAAATTCTTCATACGCAAAGGCTTCTCTAAAATTATTGTCTTAGGTTTTAAAAATAAATTAATTTAAATTATTATAGTTGCGTTAAGTATTATTAAGACTTAGAGGTCCACTCTTTCCCTGACCACCACCCGTGACACAAGCGTACATACATGTTCATTTCGAGATCCGGACCCCTAGCCGTCAGGCAAGAACGAAAGCACTCTGAAACCGGGGTTGATAATTTATGGAACTATTGCCGAACCTGGTCTACTGAATCGTTTGATAAGCTAGAAATCCTGCAACTTAGTTGATTATCGTAAAAAGTTTCGTTTTTTTAGTTGAAAGTCGGTAAGCTGAAGTGTTAAAAATAGGAAATCAAGTGTAACACTTGAAATAAGTAAGGAGAGGCAGTAGACGACACTCGTATAATCTTGATTGATGAAATATCCAGAGGTAGAGAGAGAACTATAAAGATCCTATAAGAGCCAAGAATTTTTATGATTTCATGAATCGAGTTTTAAAAACTTTAGTCTAAATAGACAAAGGACCTTAGCACGTATGACATAATTTTATCTGGCAGCGATACATTTAAAGGAAATCTGAGCTATGGAATTGTAAGCCTTTTTCCCACAGAATGACTTCGGCCAGGATTTCATTGATAACACCATGGTCAACTGAGAAGATTCTTTTGATTATTTTTAATTTTTGCGTATTCATAAAAAATGGAAATTGCTTTATTGCTATTCGTATTGGTCAAAGGGGCATAGTTCTTCATTTGAGGGTTAAGGAACAGACATTTCAAAAATGTTCCTTCAATTCCGATCTTGCGAAGAATCTACCTCATGCCAGCAGCGAGTATTCCTTGGACTCTCCTTCCTGATTTTATAGTTTTTAAACATTGTGGAAAATTATAAATTTTTTAGAATAAACGTTTTCCTATAAGAAAAAATGTCTGCATCGATTAATATTTCATTTTCTCACATTTAACCTTCTATATATTACCCCTTCTCCGACATCGTTTCTGAATATATTTTTCGAGTGTATTTCATTCTTTGAATGAAAGAAAAAGTCATTATTAACCCCATTCCTCTACAGCTTGTTCACGTTCGTCTCTTCCATCCAAACCTCCTTACCTGCGGTGTAATTACAATGTTTCATTTTTAATACGGCTTAGCAAGGATGCTCGTGGTAGTCGCGAAAAAAACATATTCTGTACAGTTTACTGACTCATAATTAACTAACAAAACATATATTAAGCATATACATATATTAGCTGAATTTAAGACATTATAATCATAAGTTTTATTCTAAAAATCAAATTCCCATGCTTAATTTGTCCGGCATTGGTTGCCCCTGATCCCCCCCCCCAGTGAATTTAGGCCTATGAGTAAGAATATATTTCGTGTCCTTTGCGTTTAGTCGATGCCTAAATTAGACAATTAAGGAAATCGGAAATGAATTTGCAGAAGTCCTGATTTAGGGGGAAAACAATGATTTCCTCAGAGTGTGAGAATGAAATTCTGAGAAAAGCAGCAAATTTATCATCAGAGAAAAACAAGATGCAGAAGATCACAGTCTTGATAATTCGGATTCAAAAGAACGTTATCGAATTTAGACACAAGAACTTGATGGAATTAGATTAATAATGCTAGTTAGTTAGTAAACTATCGAGTGACGGAAGAAGAATAAGGATTGCAAAATGAAGAAAGTTAAAGCTGTAAATGACATGCGTGAGAAAGGGAGATAACAAGTCAAATACTGTTTTAACACGAGGAAGACATTTCTAAGGGGGTTATATTATTTTATTTTGTTGAATTTTCCCTTCATTTGGAGTCATGATTTGTACCTAAGAAAATAATTTGAAACTCAGACTAACAAAAGATTGAAACGTTTGAAACTTGGCGTGATAAAAGAATGCGAATGGCCATGCGAGTTGTTAGTAAGATAGAAATAGGTATATAATAGACTGTGAGCGAAGACATCATCGTGGATTAGTTTGTCAAAATGAAGAAGTAGGCCGATAAAAATATTTTGAGGTCAGGGAATTGAAACGCCACGTCTAAATTCTACTCCTCACCGCAATTTTTATTTTTCAGGCCTGTTGATGACAACATTTGTTAAAAGCGATCGTACTAGAACTGAAGCTTGTGTTAAGCAGTGTAAGATGTTGTGCATCATTACCCTGATGCAATACCACGAAGTCAAGGCAATATCTTTAGATTATACGTTCTGAGTTAAGCGGGGCGAATTAATGTAGGCTCTTAGATACGCAGGTTTAGACTGCAAAAATGGCATTAGAAAAATTTAGCATATATACGATGATATTTTGCATTGGATTTTTTGTTTTGAACCATAGGCAATGAAATAGATCGTTACATAGAGATTAAAAGGCTGTTAACGCGAGTAAGCGTTCCTTTGTTTGGCGACAGTACCATGAGGGCGCTGCCGCGAGGCGGAGAGTCGCAGACATTCAGTCGCAGTCGCTGTTTAGCAGTCAGTCGAACAAAATCAGTCAGTCATTCGAAGTCACACATCATTGCATTTACTTGTGACTGGTATTCACAATAAATCATTAGGAAAACCCAAACGTTTTTGATTTTCGGTAACGATATCCTGTTCTCCGACGAAGAAAGCAGTATCGTCCGAACAAAGGCTGTTGAGAAAGAGTTTACAGGGCTATATCAAAGTTCAACTGCGAGTATGCAAAACCTTCCATCAAATAGAGTAATAATGAATACTGTGATCGGTGTTGATAATTCATGGACGTACAATTTACTCATTTCACTTCTATGTAGACACCTATTGTACAATCTCATATTTAGCATCTCATTATTGCAAACAAAGGTGAATCTTTTAAATGGACTTCTGTAACACTGATATTATACGATAATAAAGAGAAATTTTGTGTGGGGAAATGTCTAGAAAATGGTGTTGGAAACGCTAACAATTTCGACTAAAATAGGTCACATGAATGATTTTTTAAATTATTTGTTGAAATTTTAAGATTTTTCGCTATTCAATTCGTTCCTTTGACAGGATTCTTGACCTAAAAATTCTTCATACGCAAAGGCTTCTCTAAAATTATTGTCTTAGGTTTTAAAAATAAATTAATTTAAATTATTATAGTTGCGTTAAGTATTATTTATAAATTGGGTAAAGA
>KZ308325.1:1398463-1412263 GCA_000376725.2 Ladona fulva | reverse complement strand
AAGATAGATTGAACTCCAAGTATATCTAGTGTAACAGAATACTCAACCTATTCATACCCTATTTTTACGTAAATGCAAATCATCATAGAATTTTGAGCAAATAATATCAGTGAAATTCTGAAAAACTACATACTAGATTTCGTTGAACATTAAACAGTTGGTGAGATGATGCTAAAGTTTTGTTCATCTCCCAAAAATCTTCCCTTTTTTGACCATAATTTTTCTCCGTCATCTTCATCGCGTCAAGCCAACATAAAAAAATATGAATATTCCTGTCCTTGATATTTATACTCGGTTTCGATCTATTAGTATGTTTTCACCTATAATTTATGATTGAGTTATGATTTTGTACTTAAGATTTGTGTATGTTCGAACTTTTTTGATGTTCATTCCTATATATTGTAGCCCAAAAAATATTTTATTACTTACTGTGATTTTTATTTTAACATTTATTGTTTATATTTTATATATTGTAATATTTATAACAAATGTAAAATGGAGTTCTTCTCCGTATATAAATAAATAACAGAAACTAAATACTATACTATAGTACATTATAACACATTTTAATATACTATTCTATAATTTCCTCTACAATACAACACTACACTGGACTATTCTATGCTACGTTATGCTTTACTGTGCTATACTATACTATGCCATACTATATTTTAATATAATATATCTAGCAATTCTACCTCTGAAGATGATAACTTGGCTATTGAAATAGTATCACGTTCTTCTTAGAATTTTGACTTTTTACTTAGTCATTGAATGTCTCTCTAAACTGCCCGTGGTGTAAACTGTCGTGCACCTAAAATGAATACTATCAAGCGATACTTGGTGGACACTTCATGCTAAATAAGTATTTAATGACAAAACTTGTGCAATTCCTTAAACACTTGAGCAAACATTAACCGGTTTTGGCGTGAGCTTACGCCATCATTAGAACTATCAGAACAGAATCGAACCCAGTAACCCTATAACACTGTCACTGAAAGCGGACGTGCTATCCACTTGGCTATCTAGTCCATAGTCTATCTATAGACCATAAAAAGTTATCTTCGAATGTATTACAATTTTGGGAGCACTAAATAATGAATAACCAAGACGAATATCATTCTTCGACATTGCTCATGCGAAAGTAATACTAACCTTAGATTTTTCATATAAATGAAAAATTCTCATAATCAAGATATGAAGGATGAAAAAGCATAGCTATCTCAGCGATTATTTTACCATTTACGTCATTTCGTGATTTTGTGGGGAGAAACAACATCTTTTATGTTATTCTTGAGAAACTGATCAATCGAAAGGAAAGTAGAAGATGAGTTGATGAATAGATTATATAAATGTTCGACATGTGGAGATATACTACGGAAGACTCATCCATAAAAATCCTCAGGCGACCCTTTCAAATTAAAAAAATAGCTGGAATCTTTAAGAGAATAATCAATGCTAAGTAGATTCTACAAAAATTTAAAAAAGAGATTGGTGAAAATTTCTGATCTGAATAGCTCTGTGGAGATTAGGGAATGTTAATTGAACGCTAATAAGAAAAAATAAGATGCTACTGAGAATTAGAGGACAATGAGAAGAATCGAAAATAAGAATACGAGATGTTTCTGATTAAAAATGAGAAACACGAGCAAAATTAACAGAAAATTAATCAAGAAATTAGGGAGAAATTAAAGGCATATACATGCATCAGTTATATATAAAGCAGAGTCCATTTCTATTCATCCAATATTTTCATCAAAAGATACGGCTAAATATCGAACTAAAGGATGTAGAACCCCTATTGAAACTGCAAAAAAATCATTCCATTGCTGTCTAAAACAGTTTTCTAAGTTCCAACTTTCATAGCTCCGCCCTAAAATATATACTTACAGTTGTTTATGGTCACAGTTTCCCTTCTACTCCTTGAAATGTTTGCAAAAAGATTTTATTTTCCTGAAAAGAAAATTACATTCACATGCAGAACAAAGAGCGCCGTGTACCTTGGAGGATGTATCTTCAAAATTCCTGGGGCTACATTGGAGATTCGACGCCGCAAAACATCCCCGTGATTTTCACTACAACAAGGCGATGCCTCTCTCGCCCCTGGACTCGAGAATCGATTCGCTGGAGTGAGAGCCAAGCACCTGACCATTTCCACTCTGCTGCTCGTCACATTGATTTCGGAATAATTTCAACTATCAGCAAGGCAACGTGTTGCTGTTGTAAGCCGAACGATGTTTAACGCGCATAATGGGATCACTTGATTTATTTATAGTTTTATACTCGAATTGTTCCTCTTTTACCTCGACGTAAAAGAAGCGATAACAAATTGATGGAGAAGAGACACTGGAACTAAAGTCTAAAAATTAAGAGTTTTAAAGAAGAAACGTATATAGTGAACGAATAAACACTGAGCTAAAGATAGACACGGTAGCATGATTGCAAAGAATCGTTCACTTTTTATTCATACGCTGATGAATTGCAATAGAACATTCACCCAAAGTGTGAGTTTAAAAGCTTTAAATTTGTATAAATAAATAATAAAGGTGAATTTCATACTGCCATGTACTTTTTGTCGAAAGACGAAGATGTGTTTACACAGCAATGGAACATAGAGAGCATAATCAAACTGGGAACCTGAAATAACCCGGATTGCTCAGATTCCAATAGCACGAACTTCAGTTTTTCTTGCGTCAACAATTCTTTGTCACAGTGGTTCTGACAAGTCATAGAAAAACAGATATAAGAAAAGGTGATGATTTGCATGTCCTCTGCGGGGAGAGATGCAGAATTAGCAATACTATGCCTCTCCGACAAATGGCCCTTTTCTTATACAATAGGAAGAATTAAGGGCGTTTAAAAAGAAATATTATTATTAATAATTTTCTTTAAATCATTGCAAATAGAAGACGAAAAAGATTTTCCGAAATACTTTGTCTACATATGAGCAAAAGCAAAGAAAGTTCAGTATTTTATTTACAAAAGCGCGCATGCATGATCTTGATCGGAAGAGGAAAACAAAATTCAAAAATCTAATAAACTTTTCACACTTTTGTCTTTGTTACACCCTCTAGAATAACTTCACCACCTAATATGGCTGCAGTTCTTGCAATAGTTCACCAGATATGTTCGGCTCGCAGAAAAATTATTCTCATGAGGCACCTAAATTTGAGCAGACTCGATATGAAGGCTAAAACATTAGAAAACTCGCAGTGAACAGAACGTAAAAACGAAATATTAGACGAAGGTAAATCGCTTGTTTAACCTTTGATAAAAGTTAAGTTTTCCTTAAAAATACGTAGTTAGAAGGATTCTATGAGTAAAAGAGAGTTTTGTTCACGAAATAATTTGATATTTAAGCCGTTCGGCAGATTCTCGAGAGTTGACCTTGTGTCTGTGTGACCAGTTCAGGAAACCCAGCAATGGCTTAAGAAAAGCCGGCAATTCTGAGAATAACTCGGTACGTATTTTAATAGCCAGGCTATCATCGTCAAGAGTAGAAGTGAAAAGTTAAGCCCTAGTGCAATATTTCTGTGAGGGATTAACACGACTGTATACTCGTATACAATGGGTGACGCGTGATCAGCGCACCGACTCCCACCCCACCGTATTTGGCTTTTACGGGACTGGACCCGTTACCCCTTAATTCAGATAGCTACCCATGTTCATCACGACGATGGATGGACACCGATAAAAGTTGGCCCTCTACTGGAATTGAACCCGGGAGCGATTTCACCCATATGGCATTCCGGGGTAGAAGAAGTAGGAAATATATAATACTAAATGGCAGCATAGTATAGCATAAAGACTCAGGAAAATCCGACCATTCTGAGCAAAACCCAATACGTATTTCCATGCCATTCTACTATATTGTCCTCTTCTGTGCTTGTACTGTACTTTACATTACATGCCATACTATACTATAATATACTATACACTATACTCAGATTTATACTCGGTTTCAATCTATTACTTTTTTCATCTATAATTTATGATTGAATTATGATTTTGTATTTATGATTTATGTATGATTTCTGATTTTTATTTTAACATTTATTGTTTATATTTTATATANAATACATTCTTAGACAAATTAAACATGAGGTAAATGATCTTATATTTCTACTAATGTATAGGTTATTCAATAAAACAAAATAAACTTCTGATTTTTGGAAGCGCGAAAACTCTGAAACTTCATCGTCGTTATCCGATCCTCTGATTTAATTTTAACTTACCAATCATAGTTCAGCATACTATGTCGTTGTATTAATATTACTTTCTGTCATTCTATATTTTAAATCTTCTGTCAACGGCTACAATCTCTTAGGAATTCTGTTACCAAATTTCGTCAGTTCTGCTACCAAATTTTGTCGGATGAGATATACTTCCTTTGTCTTTCGGTACGAAATAGTCGCTCAAATATGAGTGATGCTGAATAATGGCATTGATTTAGATTAGAATTTAATTTTAATAAAGGAAGTAATAGAGCAGTACAAAAAAGAAAAGAAGGAAGAAATTGTGCATGGATAAAAAACCTGAATCAAGAGCTAAGGAAAAAAGTTTCCCAACCGGAAAATGCCAACAAGAAGGGGGCTTGAAAAACCTGAAAAACCTATTGGTTTCTATAGCTCAATTTTATACTAAATAAAATTCTTTCCAGATCCTGAAAAAATAGGGAAAAGGGCATTAACAAAGAAAGCAGCAAAAAAATTTTAAAAACATATTACGACATGAAAAGTTTCCACGCCATAAGATGTAAAATGTCGATTGAAAAATACAAAACAAATTAAATATGGGATAAAAATATTCAAATGTATGTCATAGCTTCTGAAAAAAATTAGAATCACCGAAATGGATCGTTAATTTCGTTCAGAAAAATACAGTCAAAAATACATTCCTTATGGAATTCTACGAAAATTATTACTCTTAGTCACTGTGGCTTGTCAATCTGGTTGAGGAAACTAACGGCAAACTATCTTAATCTCCATCCTGCCTAGTAAGCCTAATTCCCTTCTTCTAGCTCCTCCTAGCTAATGGAAAAAGGGGTGAAGTTTATTTTTGGGAAATTTTCCGATTACGAAATTACGAACGAGCGCTATTGACTAACCGAGCTCAATTTTACTTTTAATTCATGCGATTTTGCATCATTTACGAACTAATTTTCACTTCTGAATCCAAGATGAATCCGAGTTTCCCTAAATAGCCAAGTGGGTAACATGTTCGACTTCGTTGAAACTTCGTCCCGGGTTCGATTCCCGATGGGAACCTATGAACTTAGCTGTCGAAATTTTTTTACCACTATTGTTTTACTACGATAATTCGTTCAAACGGTAATCTCATAATCCTAAGTTCTCGTACATTTTATCGAATGATTTCGTCTACAAACCAGGGATTTACATCAACTAATTATGTTCATATTATTTAAATTTAGCATTAGACATTAATGTTTACTGGTAAACTCAATTCCATCTGGCATGGTTGCGACGAGACAGAGAAATCGTGGAGCTACTGTGAAGGACGATTTTAATTATCCTAATGTAATCTATCATAAGAGGGCTCCTTTAAATCTTGCCTTTTTGAAAATTAAGAAAGCAATCCAGTGTCAGTTGTTCTGCCTTCTTTTCAGGATTTCTTCACAAAAATCTTCACGAAAACTATTGCGAAAAATCCCACAGTAAGAGTGCAAAGTTGTTACCATCTGACGCTCAGCATAGGAAACTTGGACAATCTACCAATTCTGAAATATCGCTCCTTTTTTGAGATGAAATTTACTAATATATGTTCACTCGTCTTGCAAAACATTCGCAAACCGAGCAACGCAAGCTTTGTTAAAGTATATAATTTGTATACTTGCTAGCCCCTTATCAAATTTGAAAGCATGACTGATCCAAACGTATATTTGAAGATCATCGGGAACTGAATGTAAGAAAAAACTGGTGAGACATAATTTGTCTACCGGAATTCCTGTTTTTCACCCCAACCAATCAAATACGTAGGAGATGGAAGACTTTGCCTAGCACCCCTTATATCCTCAACCTTTAGGAGTGGGGAGAGAAGCAGATGGTGCAGCAGAAGCCGCACCGGGTGCAGTGCTCCTCGAATCGGTCGATATAATGGGCTATTTATCCGATTGACTTTCTCGTTCGTCTGAGAAGATCTATCATCTCGCATATCTCCGAAACCACTTCTCTAAATACCACCTCCTTCCTTAGATGCTTGTTGACTTTTCTTCTTGTTCATGCCGATTGAGGAATGTTTCCTAGCTATATTACTTGCATATCTTCGCCCTATCTGAGTCGATTTCCCAGAAGACTATAAATGCAGATCAATTAAATCTAAACGTCCTCCAGAATTATAAAGGCACACAGACAAAAACCCTTTGCAGTATAACTGTGGATAAGCAAAATTCCTTTGGGATTTTCGTAGGTTTTCAACCTACTAAGTTACCTTCCTTTCCTTTATCCTTAAAACTAGACTGTTATTTTCCACAGTATAAACTTATTAAATTTAGCTAATATTAACTTTAACTAATCACTAATTGTTTGATTAACTTGAGCTTCAACCGGTCGTCCATAATAATTTTTCTTCTGTAAAATACCAAGACTAATATCATTTGTACGATGACGTTCCAAGAAGTACGGTCCTTGATTTTTTGCAACTGCGGAATATAAAAAGCATCATATCCAAGAAAATAATTTTTTCTACCTTTGATTAGGGGTGAATAAATACAGAAATTTGCAACAATTGTTTAGAATGAACTACAAATGTTTACGCCACGCTTTTCTCATCAATCTCTTGTTCTTCCAAAATTAAATGCAATTAAGCCTGTCTTCTTGATGACAGGAAGATGAAATTCTATAGGTATATCCCATTTAAAGTCTATTAAATGACAACCTACAATTCTACAAAGATTTCGTAGAAAGAGAGCATCCGATAATCAAGTATGATTATTTTTCATGTGAAAAATCATGGCTATTATACATGTATATCTTAAAATGTAAATTTTCAAGTTGAGCTGCCTTTTCCTAGACATCATGATGTTCTGCGGCATAACACAATTATTATCATAGTTTTATCTTTTCGATTATTTTTATCTATTACAATTTAAGTCTTAACAACTAACTTTAAGCATTCAGAACGATAAAAATTAATGTTTCAACGCTATATGTATTCCACGTTTTGATTCTTAAATTCGACGCTCGAATCTAACACTATTGTTCACTCGAGCAATAACTATGTGTATAACGACGAAATAATTACTTAATTAAAATTCGTTATTTTTCTTTCTTAGAAATATTTAGCAATAGATTAGAGCCTAATTACTGATATAAATGTTCGTTACTATTTCTCAAACATTGAATTTTCCGGCAACATACAGAAAAATTTACTCAACTGCTACCACTCAATAATAGTAATAGGCGATTAAAGGCCCTTTTCGGGAATTATAGAATGTTTATAGGAAGCTTTCGAAGAAGAATTTATGTACCTCCAATATTAATTCTTTGGTTTAAATTCCCAAAATAGGAGAGATATATGAAAGATTCTGTTAAGATAAACACATTAACAGAATTAAAAACTCTTATTACTCACTAAAATACAATTCTGTTTCAAATCAAAAGCGTCTTTAAATTAATAGCCAGAATAAACTGCTACAAAAAGGCAATTATCGGTTTTGTAATGGGCGCATCACAAATTTATTTTAATGAACGACAAAGAGATTTTAAGCGAGGAAAGTTTTATTTACACTGCACTACCGTATGTTAAATTAGAAATTCCGAAAACCAGCGGCAAGTCATTTCCCCGTTGGGTATCTCACAAAAATTTCGCTCTTTAGGGTCCTGGCACTCCTGAATATTTCCATGACCACTAAGAAATAATAATATATGTCGGAGGCATGCTAAAAAGCGGAAATTGCTTTCTATGAAAGTGGCTCGATCGCCTCCAAATGCGACAGTTAAAGAGCGTAATGGACGCGAGCGCGCGAGAGCGTCCGAATTACCCAGGAGACGACAAGTGACGATCGGCGCCCGCGTTTTAGACCACGCATTCCATTTCTGTCTCCCCTTTCAACCCCTTCCCTTAATGCCTCACTCCGTCACCTCTCCTCCCTTTGTTCTCTCCTCTAACAACTCTGCCGCCTTTTTTTCTTTGCCGGCCTTTGTCCAGCGATAACCCCCGAATTCCCCCCACCTGTCATCCTCTCTCTCTCTCCTATTCTATCAGCTCCGCTCCCATTCGCTCTCTCAGACGTAGAGGGTCCAACGTCTGCAGCTTCTGCTTCAATTCGGCATCGTTTCTTCCTTTAGCGTGCATCGCGGTGCACGCTAAAGTAAGGAACGTCTTTCCGGTTTAAGAGTCCTCTCGTCAGATATCCACATTTTCATGCCAAAGCGAGATTGTGGACGCTTCGGACATATTCCCAAGGCTGATTCTAAGTCACCGCATCCAAAAACCGTAAAATATGCGATTCAAAGCCGTGTGATGATTTTTTTCTGAGAAGGAAATGATAACTCAAAGTTTTCTGTAGAATGCCATGTGATAGTCCTAGTTTAGCCTTCCGCTGGTCGTAATACCTTCTAATATTAGTTACCTGTACCATAGAGTATTTTTATATCATATTTCCCTACTTTATTTCATCTTTTCATATTATATTATTATAATTATTATTTAGTCAGAAATGAGTATCATTATGTAGAATATTTTATGGATAATACAGTACCTAAATGATCACATGTATTTCGTAGATAAGATCTGTCAGTAAAGCATTGAGTCCAAAGGCCAGTTGGGACCTCACCCCCGCAACCATCAGCTACGAACAGTTAGGAGAGGGAAATGAGGCTTACTAGGCAAGATGAGGAGTGAAGTAGTTTGCCCACTCTTTCCTCACTGAGCCAGAATGCTATAAACAGAATAAGCTAACGACGAACAACGCTTCTCGTAACATTGCATAAGGAAAAGCGTTAATTAATGCCATTATTCAGCATAACTCAAACCTCAGTAACTTCCATATCATCACAACCACGAAGAACACTGAGAAAAAAAGCACATAAAAGATACATTTTTCTTTATCCCGTGTCAAAAGACAAATGATAAATATTTCATTCATCAAGATATGGTAGCAGGATTAATAAGATCATAATAGTGAATGAGAATGGAATATTCACAAATAGCTCAAATATTGCTTGGCTATTATAAATTAAAATGCTAGATGAAAATATCAATTTTCCTATTTTATCGACGGTTACAATGTAATCCTCAGGTATTATAGACAGAAAGTTCTGACTTTTGTGGATCCTTTAGATTGCGGAACGTAAGGAGAAGTTGGATCCGATCAGGCAAATTGTAACAAGCAAATTATAAGTAGTAACGCAAAAGATTTGTTGTATATCTCAGATATTATATTGCGACCTGTGGATGGTTAAGAAAGGATATCATAATTATTTCCTTTTTGTTTCATTAACTTTAGGAAAAAGCACATGTACGAAGTCTGCTTGTAACAACAACGATCACCTATAGCTTTGGGAAGGGAATGAATTTACAAGGCAGATGAGGTGGTCCGCATTTGATTTCGTGTTTTAGGATGCCATAAGTTGAAAATGTCCACGTTGCTGTAGCACAATGGCCGTATGGATAACACATTATAACACATTTCTTAGCCTTTGACAAATCACAGATCAAAATAATACAAATTATGCAACCGCTTAAGAAATTATTTTGTATAATCAGCACCAATTATACATTGTAAAAACAACTGAAGTTATTTTTTTCATAAAAACGTCGGAATGATTCAGGCGTATAGCTTGGAGAGTTGGCTGAGTTTCCCCTCCCACAATGATGCAAATTTTCCCTTATTAACCCATAATTTAAAATGCATTTTGTTAAGTAAATATATCAAATTAACACGTGATAGTCAAGGGCATTGTTGAGTTGTTTACAATGCAATAAAGACGCTTACAAGAGAGATTGCTGCAAGATGGCCTCGGTATAATTGACAAACGTGTGCTAAAAATGTCTAGGAGTGAACAATAAAACCACATCACCCAATACATTTTATGAAAGAAAACTTAACTACATGTACATTTATACACTGCTATTTTATTACAAAATATGTACCTAACTCTTTTTTTCTCTTCAAATTAAATCTTCCGTTTTCTAATTAGTTCTAAATGACAAGGAATAACAAGTGTGTAAAATAGCGACATGACTGGGACCAGTCATGTCGCTATTTTCACACTTGTTACTCCTTGGGATTTAGCCGCACAACTTTAATGTGCCACATTTAACACCTTTACCTCGATCATAGTTCTAAATGATGTTAATTAATTTGTACCTTCCTGATATACTATGTCAACTTCATAGATGTAGAGTTTTTAATTATAAGCTAGACGGAACTCTTACGAAAATAAAATTGAAGACCGAAAACAACTTCCGCGAACAATTTCCGGTCCGAGAATCGCTATCCCTGCACTAGACTATAATCGGACGAGCTTCTCAGTGATAGAGAAAATAACCTTTGGACCTATATTGCATTATTTATTTTCATCTTTTATAAGAATATATTGCATTTAATTATTTGTCTTATAAATATAGAGGAACTGGCATTGATTTAAGAGAAAATAATAACCATTTACTTTAATTGTTCCTTCATTTCGTGAAAGTAATCGCTTAGGAAAATAGAGGCAAGGTTCATGTACCCTTTGCCACACGCAGAAACGCGTAGGGTGCAAATATTAAATTGTAGTAGACAAAAACAAAATATTACATATATATTTAACAATATCTTTTGATGATAAACGTTTTAATTCTCCTTGGAAAATGTAATTATGAATTATACTCCAGAATAAATACTCATGAACAGTGTCATCCTGGGTAACCAGTGTTCTACTACTAGTAGATTAGGAAATAGCAGCAGTAGCCAAATTTTGCGTAAGTTTATAGCTAGCTACTGGTTTATTTTCCACGATTTTCAAATTTCATTTCAGTATCATTTTACTCATAGACCTTTTCGTTTAAAATTATTTGATAGCGAAAACAGGCTCTTGAGTACAATCCTGACAGTTTTTGCCTTGTTGTTTTCGTGCTTGTAGTCTCCGTACTCATTTCTTCGCACCTTCACATTATATTTACATAGGTTTTAACATTGAGTATTTCTTTCCAAATTACAAGTTCGAAACTCAAGTCTTGTAAATGGGAGAATCTTACACAAGAGAAATACGATACATTTTTTTTTCAGCCTCACTCTCCTTCCTTGAGCCAGTAACAAACCCAAAACATGCACAGGAAACGTTTACTAACTAAAATGATTCGCTGAAATGTAAGTTTCTCGGAAAATAACACCGATATTAATATAACTCGGGTTTCCCGGATAATAGGGCTACGTCGGCGAGATAAGACGAATAACCGGATGCGAGAAAGAGAAGTAATTTGACTACAACTGCAATCAACTTTGACACAATGAATTGTTAGTAAACTGATTGAGTCACTTAAATGAGATAAGGAAGAAACTTGAGATTTAGCTGCGTGATTAGTCGTGACGGAAGGTTTTGGGCGTACGTCGGCCGTCTACGTCACTCAGCGTGGCAATAACGAGCGTATACGTCATCCGCAGACAAGTGGTTAAAAGCGAAAGCCATCTCTTCGATTATCGAAGCTGGTCGAATTTCCTTTTCTATTGAGCCAATACTGTAGGCGTAATCGGGCCGATAGCTGCTCGCCCGAAGCCCTTTGTCCCTGTCCATCCGATTGAAATGAAACCATTGTTTGCCCTTCCTTTCCCAACACTTGCCCTTTCTGGGGAGAGCTACGATCGATGCGAAAAACGTATTTATTTTTTGCGAACTGGACCGCTGTGAAAAGAGCGATACATTTCTGCCGGATCAAAAGAAATAGGATGGTGCGCATCGACCCAGCGAAAGTCATTCGTAGAGGAAAGTGGTGTGCGATGGTGGTGCCATCCGTCGGCATATCCTCTCCCTAATTCACCACTCCTCCCTTCCACTCAACTTCATTCGCCTCGATTTCATCTTCTTCCTTCCGTCATTTTAAGACTTCCGTAGTTGGAGACCACATTCTGAAAACGTTAGGAAACCTCATATTTCCTGTTCCCATCGCGAAATCTTCTTAAATCATCGTTCGTGACCAAGACATGCTGCGGCTGGTGAATTTCGTCTTGTATATATACAAACTTCGCTGTATCGCTTGTGGAGTTATGAAAATCATTTCTTTATTCGAAAATTACCATTAAATGGAAAAATGTCCGGTTAGGAGGATGCGTATGAAATGCTGTAATAATCCCATCCATTAGTCTGTTAGCAAATATGAAAATTATGATTAAGTCTCAATGATCAGATAAGCATGAAGATTTCCCCTATCGTTTTAAGCTGTTAGTCATTGCTTCTAATGAAATGCATATATGCTACGAAGTATTTGTCATGTTATCTTTACTCAGCAGCAACAAACTTCAAATGGCACCGCTTCTTCTGGTTGGCCCCTTGATGTGGGTGGGTCTTCCATCCATGTTGGATTCTAAGTCTCTTTTCTTTATCCTTCTTCACTTAACTTGATGTGACCCTTGTCTCAGAATGCATTTCCTCTATCGTAAGAATACTGCTACATATATATACATTCCTAACATAATATGCTACTCGTATATACATACCTAACATAATATGCGGCATCATGAAACAGGGAGATTCTTCATAACAGCTAAACACTTCGATGTCTTAATTCCAACATTTCTTGCTTCCTATACAATAACAGTACGCGACTAGATAGGGGAAACTTTTTATCGTTTATTTTTCTCAGTTTCGAAAAGTAATGGTAAAAGTTTCTCACAGGAACACGACGAAATATTCGCGTTAGTGCTTTATTGCCCTTAGTTCGTCTATTTTCTGTGTTCTGAACATTTTTTTCACTTGGAAAAATCATTCAGACTCTTGGAAGCTTCATACTACTTATTAGCTTCATTTTATCTTATAGAACTGCATGTTATATATTCAATTTTATCGTAATTTGCTTTCTGCTTCAGTGAAATATATCTTTGATATATTTGCAACTTCTAGTAGCTATTATTATTGATTGGTTGGCGCAGTTTTTTAACCCCCTCCCCCCCTCTTCCTTAGTGGATGTTTTTCTGCAAAAAATAATTTTTCCCTAAGAATTTCTTTTGTTTTTTATAATCACATTTTCCTTCTCTCATTTCTCTTTTACTATTACTTTAAATGAATATAAGTATAAAATATGACGATTGATTAGATGAAAGAGGGCACTTTTAATCTCAATCTCGTCCAAATAAAGACGTTTTGTCATCATTATATAAATCTACCACTTTCTCTTATATCTCATTATCATTAAAATTGCTCGCAAAATCACTCTCCACTCTTTCAAGATCCGAAATCTAGGTTGATATCTCTATCCCAATAATTATGGAACATCGTTTGGCTCCTAGTTGGCCAAGTGAACAATGTGTTTGCCTTTTGTGAAAGCTGTCCCGGGTTCCATTCCCGTTTGGGAACCAACTTGCGAAATTACCTCAGCTGTCGAAGGACTTTTAAGACTACTACTGCGAATTCCGGAGCTTGGAACAATGGTTCAGATTCCCAATTTTTCCCGATCCCGATTCCCGATCTCTTCCTAGAGACTAAATACTTTATTTATCAAGGGAAATTTTTTTAATTTATGATAAGAATTAATAATATTATTCCGACAAAGTACAGAGAAAATGAATAACGAGAAGATTCAGGAAATTAATACCATGAATACATCTCCGAATAGAAATCAATTGCATATGAAAAGTATCCA
>KZ308325.1:1332983-1379299 GCA_000376725.2 Ladona fulva | reverse complement strand
ATGCATTTTTAGTCAAAATTATTACTGGGAAGTGGTGTTTCTGAAGCACTTACTTTGCTCCAGCTTGCACATTTACATAAAGTGCATCCCTTAATTCTCTGTGATTATCTAAAGATTTCAAATATTAAAATATTCCTATAATCTCTTCAACTGGAATAAAAATCGTATGCGACTCGAGCCAGTCCCTCCAATAGTTTCTCCAATAAGGTCACTCCTAAGCACTCCATTGGAATATAGCTTTAGTTGTGTTCTATGAGATTTATCTGATGAATTTGTCAGAAATAAAATATATAGCGTACGCCATGTAAAGACGCCTCATAAGAGGAAAGATGCAATCTTCTCATGACATTAGTTTAACTTATGTATCCCATTTACGTTCCATGTAAACCGCAAATGATTATATTGTAGTTTATTAAGCATTAATATGAAAGCCACCTTAGATCTAAGTATTCTGCTCGCTTCCCATTTCATCTTTCACCTCGATTCCATCAATCTCAGTTCTAACTCAAACGTCGCTTTTCCCTCTTTTTCTAGAAGCTCTTTCATTTCCAAATCTCATATTTGAGAGAGATATCTGCCCGTCACTCGCGTAATCCCCTTTTCTCGCCTTGCTAATCTCATTTCTTCCCGCCACAATGATTTTTCATTATCATTTTCTGATTCAATGTTCACCGATAATACCTAATTTATTATAGTCTAAAAGTAAGACCTTCGATTGAAATTGTCATATTTTTGGAATTCTTAATTATTCCAGATTAGCTCCTCCACTAACTGTTATACTCGTATACCATTTACGTGAAAGGCAATAATAAAAGCAGTGATCCTTTCAGTGGATATCTGGATTAGTGTATGCTTTGTCTGTCTCTCTTATAATCCTCTCTTTACCACATTTCCACCAATAACTCGAAATCCAACGAATAGAGAGGTAAGAACTCTCCAAGCATTTTAACCTTATCTCATACCTTTCACCTTATCCATTAGTGGCTTTATATTTACGCGTAAAATTTTGAAAGGAATCTAATTAGACCTGAAGACATCTAGGATAATAAAGGAGTAACTGTCTTAATACTCGTTTACAACAAATTCGCGAAGGAACTATTGCACCTACAAGGGGTTTTTTTATTTCAAATTGAAGGTAAGTAAATTTGCTACAAAATCATTTCTCATATTTTTCATCGCGTTTCATCGGGATGAATTCCCATTTCCCGATATTTGGCAAGTTACACGACCAAAATGAAAATTTTTATTTTTTGTGTAAAAAATAGCCAATTTTTGAAGAGCATTTTCTCAAAACGTTCTAAACATATGGAACTTAAAATGTAGGAAATTTAATTATTTTAAAAATAAACTAATTAACTTTTACTGTAGGACGATTACTTTAGGAGATTTTGAGCAAAAACCGAAAAAAATACAAAAAATTCGCTCTTATTTGGAAATTGCTCAGCTCGCACAGGTCTTCCAAAGCTGCAAAACTGGTTTCCTACTGTCGATATATGTCCTAAAAACATGTTTAAAAATTAGAATTACATGGCATTTGCAAGGTCGAGCCCTTTCTTGTGCATAAATTGACTGAACTATAACGATTTACCGAACAATTTGTCTCAAGTCTTGTAAAACAATTTGGATCATGAAAATTGTGACATGTAGACAGAGTTTGACGAGGTTGGGTATTCTATTGGATGGTTTTATTAAAAGGGATTCAACTTTCAAGAACGGATATGATAAGTTGGAACGTGTATACCGAGTTGCTCTGATTTATCGTCCAGTCATCGGTCCACACCGTCTCGCCGAGTACATCACATCTTATTACTGCTTGTATTTTGAAATCTTTGTACGTTGCCGCATCCATCTGCAAGTAATTTTGCCAGTCCTGTGCTCCATACATTAACTCTCGCAGTTTCATATGTGAAAATATATTTCTTTAAAAAGCCTATTTCTACACTCTCGCAACATTGATTTGTATTAAACCTGCTCTTGCCTAAATGCGCAAACTAATGAAATAAAAACGGAAGTAATTCCTCCATACTGGTCGAGTGGTCAACAGAGTCGGACTGAAAATAAAAATTAGTTTTGAATGAATCCTTATTTACATGAATTCATAAAATTATTCACAGCATCTTATGGTAGCAATGAAAACCAATCTATTGATATAGCAAACAATGAAAAGATTTATCACGATATCTTCTAAATGTAAGAATATCCTGTTTAACATTGAATAATTTTAGTTCTCCCACCGAACTGAGGACAATTATCCCTCTCGATTAATGAGGTTATTCGGCTTCTCCGAAAAATTTGTTGGTATAAGAGGTGGTACAGTAACGATCACGATCTCACAAATCGTATAAGAATAATTTGTGAATATCTAAACTTATTAAATGGGATTTTATAAAGACCAAGCGGTGTGACGTGGTATGTACGGCATATACCTGCTGAAAAGCGTTCGCTTTTCCAGAAACCTACAAAGTTCCGAAGTATCTCCATTTTTTCCAAATAAAGAAAAATTGACGTACACCACTTATCAATGATCAAATGAAATTCAATAAAACATAATGTATCCCCTGTGTTGTTCAAAACTCGTTTACTGTCTTTTATTAGAGGAAGTTGCTAAATCTTATCTTTTAGTATAACTACTGATAGTCTGTGCCATGTCACATGGCCAACCAAAGCAGTTTCAGAAAATAATAAGCTAATGAAAACAGCCTCAAACTTTTACTTTTGCAGTACATTTCATAACTTACAAAAAGCAATTGAAAGTAATACAACAATTTACTGTCTTATAACTCCTAAAAATTAATATTGTCATTTGATCTCAACACGCCCAGTTCTCTTTCTAAGAAAATTTATTTTTAAAACCCTTTGACAGCTGAGGTAATTTCGCACGCATGGGCTCCAATCGGGAATCGAACCCGAGGCCGGCTTCACCAAAGTCAAATGTGCTGTCCTACATCTATCCTAGAGTCACTTATTTCTAATTATAATGCATTTTTAGTCAAAATTATTACTGAGAAGTGGTGTTTCTGAAGCACTTACTTTGCTCCAGCTTGCACATTTACTTAAAAGTGCATCGCTTAATTCTCTGTGATTATCTAAAGATTTCAAATATTAAAATATTCCTATAATCTCTTCAACTGGAATAAAAATCGTATGCGACTCGAGCCAGTCCCTCCAATAGTTTCTCCAATAAGGTCACTCCTAAGCACTCCATTGGAATATAGCTTTAGTTGTGTTCTATGAGATTTATCTGATGAATTTGTCAGAAATAAAATATATAGCGTACGCCATGTAAAGACGCCTCATAAGAGGAAAGATGCAATCTTCTCATAACATTAGTTTAACTTATGTATCCCATTTACGTTCCATGTAAACCGCAAATGATTATATTGTAGTTTATTAAGCATTAATATGAAAGCCACCTTAGATCTAAGTATTCTGCTCGCTTCCCATTTCATCTTTCACCTCGATTCCATCAATCTCAGTTCTAACTCAAACGTCGCTTTTCCCTCTTTTTCTAGAAGCTCTTTCATTTCCAAATCTCATATTTGAGAGAGATATCTGCCCGTCACTCGCGTAATCCCCTTTTCTCGCCTTGCTAATCTCATTTCTTCACGCCACAATGATTTTTCATTATCATTTTCTGATTCAATTTTCACCGATAATACCTAATTTATTATAGTCTAAAAGTAAGACCTTCGATTGAAATTGTCATATTTTTGGAATTCTTAATTATTCCAGATTAGCTCCTCCACTAACTGTTATACTCGTATACCATTTACGTGAAAGGCAATAATAAAAGCAGTGATCCTTTCAGTGGATATCTGGATTAGTGTATGCTTTGTCTGTCTCTCTTATAATCCTCTCTTTACCACATTTCCACCAATAACTCGAAATCCAACGAATAGAGAGGTAAGAACTCTCCAAGCATTTTAACCTTATCTCATACCTTTCACCTTATCCATTAGTGGCTTTATATTTACGCGTAAAATTTTGAAAGGAATCTAATTAGACCTGAAGACATCTAGGATAATAAAGGAGTAACTGTCTTAATACTCGTTTACAACAAATTCGCGAAGGAACTATTGCACCTACAAGGGGTTTTTTTATTTCAAATTGAAGGTAAGTAAATTTGCTACAAAATCATTTTTCATATTTTTCATCGCGTTTCATCGGGATGAATTCCCATTTCCCGATATTTGGCAAGTTACACGACCAAAATGAAAATTTTTATTTTTTGTGTAAAAAATAGCCAATTTTTGAAGAGCATTTTCTCAAAACGTTCTAAACATATGGAACTTAAAATGTAGGAAATTTAATTATTTTAAAAATAAACTAATTAACTTTTACTGTAGGACGATTACTTTAGGAGATTTTGAGCAAAAACCGAAAAAAATACAAAAAATTCGCTCTTATTTGGAAATTGCTCAGCTCGCACAGGTCTTCCGAAGCTGCAAAACTGGTTTCCTACTGTCGATATATGTCCTAAAAACATGTTTAAAAATTAGAATTACATGGCATTTGCAAGGTCGAGCCCTTTCTTGTGCATAAATTGACTGAACTATAACGATTTACCGAACAATTTGTCTCAAGTCTTGTAAAACAATTTGGATCATGAAAATTGTGACATGTAGACAGAGTTTGACGAGGTTGGGTATTCTATTGGATGGTTTTATTAAAAGGGATTCAACTTTCAAGAACGGATATGATAAGTTGGAACGTGTATACCGAGTTGCTCTGATTTATCGTCCAGTCATCGGTCCACACCGTCTCGCCGAGTGCATCACATCTTATTACTGCTTGTATTTTGAAATCTTTGTACGTTGCCGCATCCATCTGCAAGTAATTTTGCCAGTCCTGTGCTCCATACATTAACTCTCGCAATTTCATATGTGAAAATATATTTCTTTAAAAAGCCTATTTCTACACTCTCGCAACATTGATTTGTATTAAACCTGCTCTTGCCTAAATGCGCAAACTAATGAAATAAAAACGGAAGTAATTCCTCCATACTGGTCGAGTGGTCAACAGAGTCGGACTGAAAGATACCAGTAGTAGTGCCGTTATAAGTAATTCGAATGCTGAGACTTTGCTTTTCACCGAAGGCGAACGCGCTGCCCACTTGGCTATCCGAGAAGCTGAGTTGGAAAATACATCTGACAACATATTGGATGTGTTTACACACTTTCGAAATCGTAATATTTATTGGAACGATTTGCTTCACCAACTAGACTGTAAGATGAATCATTCTGTGAAATCCCGGATTTAGGAAATCTTACGTCACATGTTAATCAGTGCCACGATTTTCAACTTTTATTCCGAGCCGTTTGTTAACAGGCATGAAAAGTATTTTACATTTCGAATGTATTTCATGCCGTAACTAACACATATTTCAGCGCTGTAAAACGTCATGAAATGGCCTTGAGCTCAAACTGAAACTGCAGCGAGCCGAAGCATTTCAGCGCACAGCTCATTACCGTACTTGCCCATTACATTTTCGCGGATATCCAATAGCGCTGAAGAATGGTTGGATCGCAGGGTATTGTCATGGATAGTTTTAAGGCTTTGCATTTGTCATATAGCAGCCTTCATAACTGTACACAGATGCACGTAAGTGCCTATATTGAATATGGAATACAACGGCTACGATGGAATGGACACAAAACAACCCGCGAACTTAGAATGAAATCTTAACCGCTTACATTAATTGTGAAAAATATCCGCACGAGATGTTTGGTTTTAATTTCATACGAGTCACTTCTGGCGACAATCCTTGCGGAGCAATATTTGTAGAGAGCATAGAAATCCTCTTGGGCTGCAAGGTTGCCCACACCAATTATTCCCAAGATCATATAAATTATTAATAAATTAATCAGCTCACTTTCTTTGGAAACGATTCATTTGGTAACTTAATACTTCGTTTGAAATTTCCTTTTTGAGCAACCCCGTTATAACAGTTTTCTTTAAAATGGGACGTTAAGCAAGCAAGCTTAATGAAACCATTAACACTTGTTATTTACCTAAACATCCAGATCTATTCTAATTTTCCCTTTTCCTTAGAGTAGAGTATCATGTAATGCATAGAGGTTTTTCTTCGGGTTCAAATTTTAAATATTAAATAGAATAAAATTACTATAGTTATTTATTATTATGTATTACTATTCCTTTACTTCCTATTAGCTATTAAAAGTCATCGCACATCTTGGAAAATAAATTTCTATGGGTTATCTTTCTAGCATCTTACGTGTAGTTTAAATCTCACATTTCTATTTGCTTTCTCGTATTTGCTAGCTCCTTCTTTTTAAAATATGACATCGAAACGTTAAAATTCTGGCTTTCGCTCCGATTCAATGAAAACGCTAAATTTCGGTTAAATTTCGATTTCTATCACGTCAAACCGATGCTTCGTTGCTTGAGTTTCTGTTTAATGCAATATTATAATCCTTCTTAAAGTTTTTATCGAGTGTAATTTTAATTCATCGTTTTTAATGAGATAAAATTAGTTTCAGTTTAGAATAAAACTCTTGATATTAAAGAAATCATAAAAGCATGAAGTCAATCATTCGAATAATTTTGATTAGTGAATTGCTCATTAATTGTTCATGGCTGAATTAGTACGAAAGTTACTACTGTATGAGTAATGTAAGCAGAGTAATCCATCTGTAGCAATTAAAGAAAGCAAAGGCAATTTACCTCACTTCTCATTCCTACTTCCAAGCTATTGGTGGCTAATGTTGAAGGGGATGAGGTTCACACCGTCCTTCGGGCCGATATTACAGAGTGAACTTGTCATCGGCACAATTGATCATAAATATAATAAGTTAAAAGTATGTGAACTGAAGATCAGAACAGAAAAAGAACTGTTTTAGTTTCGGTGAAGGCCCTCGAATTTTAACATCTCTCTCAGGTTTTCTCTCAGGTAAAATAACAGTTTCTTTCAGTTCCTGTTTCCGGTTCCGTTTCATTTAGATCTCCGGTTTTAAAATATCAGTGATTTCTTTCCTAAAATCATTCTGGGATGAAGAATAAAAGAGAAGCAAAATAGGTTACTCCGGTTTGTATCTGGGTAATTAATTTTATTTGACCGATAAACGTTTAAAGCGCAGTTTCACAAGTTTTACTCGCTTGGTGGCGCGCGATTTGCTTTGCCCCGTTAATTTCTCCCTTTTTCCGAACACTCTCTCCGTTTTCCGCTGCCGCATTCCCGATTTATAATCCACTTTGTCATCCCCCTCCTCTCAATTCCCTCCTCTCCCTTTCTCCACTTCTAAACTCTCTAATCTCTGCATCTGCCGAACAAAAATCCTCTTCTCTTGGCGAATTCCCCGTTTGCTTCCACTTCTCTATTTGCGCAGTTGTGTCCGATGGACTAGCAACTGCAGATCCTCGCTGTGAAGCGTGTTTTACTGCCTCGCATTCCTCTTTTTTTAATTACTTCGTAATTGTCTCAGCGAAACATCACGTACTCCTCGAACTACTTTCACGATTACACAGTCTTTCGTGGAGTACTTTTTTGCCATCCTAGAGAAACAATTTTCCGAAATTTCGCATCAAACATCGCGATGCGATTTATTCCCGTACTGTACTGCGCGTTCACATCGCTTGCGAAACTTGCAGTTCTCGGAGGATCCGGATTATAAACGACGAAAAATTAAAGTTTTGCATAAACTAGTCTACATCTGAAATCACACGTTCGAGTAGTATGGAATGTGACAGAAGTTTTCAGGAGTCTTTCTCCAAATTTTCCATCGTATATTGATGAAAATTTACATCACCCATTTCCTTCATTAATACATTGTATTTGTGAGAGGTCAATTCACTGCTTCATTTATTAGAAACAGAGATTTTGTGAGATTTCTCTCTTAGGCAAGCATTCGATGCTGCATCTCTTACTGCTCTCAAAATATCGGGAAAGTTTATTCCCGATTTATAAATCTTCTTCCTATTAGTTATGGTCAAATAATCGTGGGTAGTTTACCACAGAATTTTCATACTCAAGATATCAATGGACCAATACTGTACTTGTAAGCATAGCTGTTACATGTTGTTCCTTAGATATATGTTCTTAGTATAAACGCTTGTAGAAAGAAAGCTGAATAGAGGATCTGATAATAAGAGAAAATCTAACGAATCTATGACCTATAAGATGAGACACTTACGGATTGCTTGATAAATGTAGAGGATATATTTTAATCCCTCAAGGATGGCGTCGGTACGTGTTACCGACCAAGATTTCCTTCCCAGCGGCCAGCGTCGGTACCCTCTTCGAACCATATTGCCAGTTGAATTCTCGTTATTGTGCTTTTTACAGGCCTTGATAAAGGATTTTGTGCTTTCCCAGTGAATATGGTGCAGAAATTCTTCTCTGGTTTCCAACCGGGTGGTAAAATGAAACGAGTCCGACGTTTCGGCTGCTAACTCCGCAGCCATCTTCAGGGATGAAGTGACTTCATGGCTGCGGAGTTAGCAGCCGAAACGTCGGACTTGTTCCATTGTACCACCCGGTTGGAAACCAGAGAAGAATTTCTGTGCAGGTTTTGATGTGATATTTTGACTATATGTCAAATTTATATTTAAAATATAATATCATTTCATTGATATCGTAAGATCAGAGAAATAGTAATGAATTTTCTAGCAGAAAATCTAAAAAATCGGCAGTTTTCATTAAATTCCTGACTATCTGGAAGAAAGGGATTTAGATTGAACCGTACGTAAGGGGTTGAAAAGAGGTTTAGCAGTCAGCTTGTAAGCTTATGTTTAGTAGGTAGTATCAACTCAACGTAGTCTCTCTGAGCAAAATAATTAATATTCCATTTTGATTAGGGCGCTTCTATTTCGACCAATCTTGCTGACGAAGGGGAGAAATGAAGGAAGATGCGAATCCACGGGTGATTCCCCCACTTCATTCCCTCCTTTACCCATCGTCCTCTTCTCTCTCTCCGCCTCATCATTGCTTGCGATTTATCAAAATGGGCGCTTTGAGGTTTTAATTGGAATCTTGAGGAGGATGATTAACGTTTTAAATCCAGAGGATAATAACGGTCGAATTTATTTATGTGGAGATATTTAACGCGATATTCCAACGGTATGAAAATGTTTCCCGGGGGAAATTCAATGGATGTAAGGTAATTTCCGCAACTCCGAAATATTTTTCACTCTTGAACGTTTCTAAAAATAGAGTACGCAAAATTTACAACGTCACATGTTCGTGAGTCAACACTTACACATACACCTTATTGCCTGCAATCAGTCTGTCGGCGTGAGCTCACTTCGGTTCGTGGCGGAAAGAATGAATTTTTAAAACGATTCGCTTCCCTCGTCCATCTTTCGCATGTTAGGCTCATTATCGGATCGTAGTTATAGTAGTAGTAAGATAGAATCTCCTAATGGTGTTCATACTTTCCGTTAAGGTAAACCTTTAGTATATTCTTAAGTTTATCGAATGTGGGGGTGAAGGGCTTGATAACTTGCAACAGAGAACATAACAAAATTTGATCTAAACTCTGATTGTAAAATTTTGTACGACAACCTTAGGTCTACTGCATTGATTACATAAAAATCAGAATTGAATGTACAATTGGAGATGAATTCATAAGAAAACTGTCTTAAGCCGTCGCTTCCCCCCGTGGAAAATTTCCAATGTCCGTCCCTATTCTAAGTAGAATACCAGACATTTGTAGAGCGATAACTCACAGGTAGAAGAACAAAGCAAAAAAAAACAAACTTATATAAAAAGAAAAAAAACAAGAGTTACTAAGGTAAGAGCAGCTTACAATAATCTGAGTTAAGCCTAATTTTATAAATGTCAATGTAAGCAAGAAAAAAGGATTAAGAATAGGAGGAAGGGAATTCAGTAAAATAAAGACGAAAGAAAATGGAACGATTCACAAGTGGAAGTGTAATGAGATACCGAAGCAGAGATCTCAAACGAGTAGATGTTTTAGGAAGACAACAGTTTTACATTTTACAAGAGAAATTAGGAGAGAAGTTAGGAGAGGAGAGAGGAGGTTAGGAAGGAATTAGAAGTTATGAAGGGCCGTTAGCCACGAATAGCAGATGTATTAGTGAAGATTTAGCTCGATCGGAGGGAAAGAGTCCAGTAAAGAAAGAATTTTTTAATTTGTTTATTTTTATTTATTTTTGTTTATTCTCTTACATTTCTATTTTCATTTAAATTTCAAGAGCTCTTGTTCTCGCAATTTTGAAACAAAATTCGTAATTCTATCTAAAGAAGAAAGGTGGTAGAGGACACGGACCGGATAGGAGAACGAGGATAAAGGAGGAAAAGTATAAGAATGGAAACGAAGGGAGAGTAAAATCAGAGAAGCGATGAATGATCGATGATGATGATGAGGAGATGAAACATGGCATAATCTTTTATTTTTAATACATTTTCTAAAGATGAGAGCTTAGAATCAATAATTACGCTCAGAGACCTCTTCTGTTGAGTTACTTTAGAAAGTACCTCAAATTAGTACCTCACTCAGCCTATAAAAAATCTACGATATATGCCTTTTAAGTTAAACAGACATAACATGGCATATGGTAATGTTTATGTTTGAATTAAATGTCTAGTTCTCGCACCACTTAAAAATCTGATTTAGCGTTCTCCATAAATAGTAAGCAATCTTAGAGCAGCAAAATATCTTCCTTTTCCAGCGAAAGAAGAATTTATACTAAAAAGAGTTGCCACTATATCACATTGGGGTTTTCTTTCGCTGTTGTAAAAGTTATACTTATATGAAATCAGTTACTTCAGATCATACGTAGACTTCCTCCAAAGTGAATCGTCGGATCGTTTGATGAAAGATGATCGATAACAAAAAGATTTAGAAAAGTATTGAAAACATGAAAAACGTCCGAGAGGGTCGGAACTTTCTCCAGAGGGGAATCTTCCAACTGTCGATTGGTTGCTCATATTTTAAGTTAAAGTATCCAGCTAAACAATTAAGACATGTTGTTTCGGCTATTGGGAGATCCGGCTTCGATTTCCGATCACATAAGACATTTTCATGTCCGTTTCTCCTTGGGATTAATTCCTAAATGCACGCCTTTACTTTCCAAGTAATTTTAACCCTTTTTCTTAGGAAAGAATATATATGAGTGGATGTGGAGGTTTTTTTTCGAACTTCTGAACTTCCCGTTCGAATTAGGGCACTCGATTTTAAATTTTATGTGGAAACTTAAAATATTTCAGTGATTCTATCATTTCTTCGTTCCTTAAATGTTGTGTAAATTATCCTCTGTTGAATAATATACAACATTATTGTCCACATTAAGCCGTATATTATCAGTCACTTTCAACTTTAAACATCACATCCAAAAATGCCGTAACAATATACTTCTATTCCTGGAAGGCAGCACAGTGACAAATGTTCGGATTAAATACATCGCATAAAGCTCAAAATTCTTTTTCAGATGGAATAGAGAAAGTTTTCTGAAAATTATAGGTTAATCAATTTGAACTTACTTTCATTGTTTTAATCAGATATTATCCATCCTGAAGTGCTGTACGAAAAGGATAGAGCAGAGGTGATTTGTAGACTAATGCATTATAAACATCTCATTTCATCACATAAATCGGAATTATTTAGCAGAACAAATTTAAATGGTCTATATGGACATTGGAGGAATACAGGGACAAAGGAGCATTACGACTAATATGCTAACGATTAAAATAATAGTGAGTAGCCGACGACCTGTATGTTAGTGTATATTAAACATTTTCAATGCAGAGTATCCTTAGATTCATAGGCGGAAGAGGAAGATGAGATGTGAAGGTATGATTAAAATTCTATTTTAAAATTAATACAAAAATAATTAAAAATCAAAAAATTTGGAAAACGGTGTTCTATACAATGATCATAAGCACAGAGTTAATTTTTAACTCGTAATTTTTATAGTTTCAGATTATATTCTAAATGGAATAAACGATCTACATGCCTTGTAGTTCCTCACTTAACATTTATTCATAAGCAGTGTGATGTACATGAAATGCATATCTACATTGAAATGTGCTGCTTTTTATTACTGATTTAATTGAGCTGAGGAGGATGTGAGTTCCTATCTCCAATTGTTATGGAGTAATGGTTTTCAGATTACAAGGGCAAAAACACTCTTACAGGCGCTGCGCTTCTGATATGCATTTCCTCTTTGCCGTTTCTGGCGTGTTTTTCGTAACTGATTGGCTTAATTTAACGAGATAAAAGAAATCTTCGTATGAAAAGAGATATCTGAATTATTTTTAAACCACAGATAATTTACAGTTATGGTGATAACAGTCCATAACGAAAAAATCAGCACTTCCTCTTTGAAACGATAGCAACTCCGTCTCTCTGAAATTTTAGTTAATTTTTTAGCTATTCGAAAATTATTAGCAAAATGTCTTTGTGGATTTACAGTCATGATCATCATCATTTATTCATTTTAAAAGAAAAATATCCTGGATTCCGAGTATAAAAAATACGTATAATAAACGCTTCAAAACCCTCAAGGTTTAATAAAATCTACGGCTTGCAAGTTTAATTGAAGAGTATGTATTAGGATTGAATTAAAATTTAATTACTTGCCTTTAATAAAAAATCCGAATAAATAATTCTATTTCAATAGTTCATAATATCGATTCACAAGATATCAAGTGAAGAGCACCAAAGCCATTTCAGTAATAATCGTGATAACTTCCATTAACTATTGACTTATTACAACATACCTAGTGTAATAACTCTCTTTTAATTATCATGTTCTTCTTCTAACAAATTTTCACGAATAAAATGTACCCGTGAAGTAAATAAGTAATAAACGCATTCTTTATTTTCATTTACGCTATCTACTCGAAATGTACACGCTTAAACTTCTAAGCTAAAAGTATAATGTAAGAGAGAAATATTGTATAGGGCTGTTATTAAAGTAGAGATATGAAATACCACTAAAAGAGAAAATAAAATGCCATCATCAAGGATAGTAGAATACTAAACTTCACTGAATACTGAGTAATACTTACTAAAATATTTCGGTATGTTTTATCCCTGAGGATGATAGCATGGATATTGAAATATGTACCTATGTGTGTGTGAAATGTGTTCTTCTCAGAATGGCTGGTCTCTCTTGAGTTCCCGCTGAATCTTCCAAACGGACCACAGCTTAAACTCTCGTGCAGCTGGTGGCTTTATGAGTATTTGAATCTCTATTTTAAAAACATAACACTTGTTTACACAAATTACTATTTGCCGTGAACGAAGATATTCTGTTTTACTAAAAAACACAACGCACTAAAATACAGGCGTCTTTATTGTCCGAATTTCAGACTAGAGAGTCCCATCATCCATTCAAGACTGGTCAAAATTTTGTACAAAATAGGAACATATAACATGATAAGATTTTAAAATAGAATATTTGCAGATCTTTAACGAGTACGGTGGAAATATAAATAAAAGAAGAGAAGAAAGAATAGTTTTGTGGATGAAAAAACCGCAACTTTTTTTTCACAGAAAAAAAGTTTTCACGGCAGGAAAACACAAAAAGAAAGTTAGAGGTGAATAAACTGCGAAAGTTGTAGGAAAGTGATAAAAAGGGAGGTAAGCAGTCGCCTGGTCGATGATTTCTGTTCCAATACATGCTATTAAAACAACTCTCCGTTGTACAACTCCAGGTTAATTTAATAATTATCAAACATTGATGGAATTCGATTGAACACAAGCAGATCTTCAGGTGGTCGATACACGTTGGCGGAAACGGTATCGAGTTCGATTAGTGGCAGGGATCTGCAAAGATACAAATAATCTCAACAGTCGAAGCACATCCCAAATACCGCTACAACCAACATCGATGAAAGAGATTAGCCATACTACCAATGAAACTTCTGAAGTTTTGATTTTGACCGCAAACTTCATGCCCTTTTTCGTGTTCATTCTTTACTCTTCCCCATAGGTTATCTGCAATAAACAATTTTTCTTCCTTTTCCAATGAATCGGGGGAATGCGCTCTTTCTCCAAATCTCTTTCTCCATCCGCAGTGTACCTTTTTGTTTGCGGACCGTTTTAAGATTTATATCCGCAAAATATTTACGGAATCAAAGCGTTCATTTGAGCATCGAGTGGAATGGTGAAAAAGGAGAGAAGCGCGAAGGCGTGTCTCACGCGGGAGACGTTGCTTAGTGACGCAGATGGATGACAAAGGGAAAAAGGCTGCATGTTTTCGTAATTGAATTCAATGGAAATTGGCTGGAAAAAAGGCACCCATCCGTTTTCTCCGGGGTTTTCCCTTCCCATTCAACTGTTCAACTCCCACTGCCACTCCCTTCCCCCCTCCACATTCCCCTCTCTTTGGGACAAGTTGACATTTTTCATAAGTTTGCTGAGAGATTATTAAAATTTACTTGTAAGGGCGAAATTCCTGGTCACATCTGAAGTCAGATGTAAAAATTGGTAAAAATTGAAATCAGAAAGAACCTACGCAAGAATATATGCGTTATGAACGAAATGGTAATCCTCATAAGAATGGTCTGCCTTCTCACATTTGAAATATACTGAAAAATCTCGATTGTAGTGTATGTGGTGGTTGTATGGTGTAATTTGTTTTTATTAATTCCTTGCTTCGGCTTATTTGCTATGCCAGCAGCAGTAGAAAGAAGAATTTAGTCGCTGAATTTAGATTGCTTAAGATATAGCTGTAGAATTTCCGCAATAGATCGAATTCTTCGAAACGAGACAATACAATACTGTCATAGTAATTTTAAAAGTATTTACTCTATAAAGAGAATGCCAGAATTTGAATATTGACATCATGTGTCGACGAGATGATTTCTCAAACAATTTCTTCCAAAATGTTTCATAGAAATTACTTTTTTTTATTTTGATATACATATTGGATTTCCATAACTACACTGGTTATAGTAAGAATGATCTTACGATTAAATATATGTAGTTAAAAGGTAATTAGGACATGATCCATATTTTTCTGATTTTCCTAATTCAAATTTCTATTCATCAGATTTTCCTAGTAAATTAAATTTCTGTGTCAGCAATGTATTTGATAGCTTCCAAAAGCAACTCTATTTGATAGCTTCCAAATATTTGCCTCATTAATGGGAGCAAGCCATCGCATTTCGGTTATGGAGGAGTTTCACAGTCTATAAATAGAACTTATTCACACGTACCCAAGTAATGCCCTTCTAATGGAATGGAATTGAACCAGAGAAAAATTAAGACGCAAAGAAGATTACATTACGAAGAAATCTACCAAATATTGTAAAATTGTTGTATTTTTGCTGAAATTAAAAATGTGCAATGCTCCATTCCACTGAAAATGCCCACTATTTAAACCTTCAGGACCATAGGATTTTTCCTGCCACTCGAATAAAACATTTTAATTGCCTGCAAGTTAAATTTTAATGAGAATTATTCATTCCACAAAATAATGGTTGTTTTATCTCTGACTTTTTATAAATGCTTTCAAATATTTTGTGACTACTCTCTCATATTTTAAATCACACATTATAAGAAATATATGGCGTGGAATAATATAAACGCAGGTCAATATTAAGGGGACTACTTAATTAAGAGGGATCATTTATTTTAGTGGTTCAAAGAAAAAATAAGTAGCTTTAGGTCTTCAGATCTTATTGACATTGGTGTGGCCCAAAAATGTCTAAACCACGTTCTCAATTTTAGCTCGTGTTTATAATTTTCTTTGCAATATATTATTATTTCAAATAAATTTCATGAAGGAATATAATTTTTCTAACGTATGAATCGATACGCAATGAATAAATAATTTAACTGAGTGAGACGAAATACCAGTGTAATTGAACGAATAAATGAATTTATCCGTCCATTCATTTTCTTTTAGTTTCCTGAAACTCGCTTTTTATGGCTTTCTTCGGCGTACAAGAATTATTATTAATATAGGGAATAGGACCTTATGTTTGCCCGAAAGAAATGAAGATGGCTTAAAAAGATAACGAACCATATTCCACACAAATTCATGCCTATAAATTTTCTTTCCTTTAATATTACATTTTTAGTAAATCCTAAACTTAACAGAAGCGGCAGTCAACTAACCTTTTGAATAATTCTCATTTTATTTTTCACTTATTATAATTGCAATATGTCGAAAAAGATGATCACTTTCAAGTGATTTTGCGCACAAACACAAATGTTTCTTCATGACTCTCCAAGACAGATAAGTGTCCCATGGAAGTAATTACTATAATATTATATAATTAAAATAATAATATTATTAATAATATTAATTATTATATAATTACTATATTTCGGATTAGTTATTAGTATTACGGATTACCGTTGTAATTTGGATAGTGAAAATTTCAACTGGTCACAATTGACATCTATTGAAATATTTATTATGTGATGAAGTTTTAAATGTTTATAAAATTAAAAATTACTATGAAAATAATTAGGTTTTCGAAAAAATATTTACATAGTGTAGGGTACTTGCTTAAATAACACGGTGGAAATTGAATTCTACAATCTCTTTCATTTCTTACTTCAGTTTCAGCAATCAAATATGGTAAAGCGTTTGGTCAGACGAATGTTTTAACATAAATTCAAACACATATCCGAATAATTTTAAAGTTGTAATTGATGGATTAACGCGTAAAGGAACGAAATACTTAACGAAATATTTTAGTAATCTTTGTCGCATATATATGTGCAACAGTGGAGAAATCTAACTGGGAGTACGTAATATTCGAAACCATTTAACTATCATCACTTAACACTTTCAACGCTGAGGGTAAATCTTCAATTTTTGCCGGTGACTGAAATTTATTTTTATGGTCATAGATTATCTTTGTATTCCTAATCATGAATTGACCAAAGAAAAATAGAAAAAAAAATTTACTTCTACTTTTATTATTTAAATTTGGACGACGATCGTCGAAAAAAAAAGTTTAAAAAAAATATTGGTTAAAAATGAAAACTACGAAACACTTTACTGAAATAGAGCCTTACGAATGAGTGAAAAGAGAAATGGAAGCGCTTGGAGGCGGTGCTACTCGAAGAAGGCCTTTGAAAAGAATATGGACCATACGGACCGTGGACGACGATGGTCGTCCTCAGTCACCGGAGAGCACCAGCTGGACGACGATGGTCGTCGCTCAGCGTTGAACGTGTTAAAATACCTTTTTCGTTTATTCGCTACTTTTGGAATTTCAAGAAATTTGAAAATAATTTTTACTACTTTTGACAGGATACTATTAACTCACTAAAACACAATGTCAGCGACTGTAATATTTCCTGAAGAGTTGCACTCTTGATTTTTCGGAATAGTCTGAATCACTATATGATTCGTATTTCGTTCTTTCTGCGGGAAAATCCTTATTCTCTGTCGGTTTCTCGACAGAATTAAAGAAAATCTTTGCAAACCATAAATTGCTTTATATTTTAGTTTTTCGAATATTTTTAAAGCAACGTTAAGTTTTTACATATTGTAAAAGTTTGCATAAAACGCTGCTTTATACACATTTTTCTCTCTAAATTGTCCTTTAATGCAAAATGTCCAGAAATTTCTCAAAATATAATATATATTCGCACATTGGGGTAGGAAAATTGGAGGAATGCCAAAACATTCCTTCACAAGATAAACTCGATGCACTGATTATTGCTGTATTTTACATTTTACTGTTTTCAACCATAACAATATCAGGGGCATTCCATGTCAAGTAGACCAATTTTAGAGATATGCCCCGCTCGACCACCACCGATGTCAATGAAATTTTGTGTGAACATAACTTCATATCCTCTATGAACATTTCCCATGTTTTACATCCATCGATGAAATATTTTCTGAGATATAGTCATTTGTTTGTCATCTGATAATAATATGATAAATCCTTTTTATTTAAAGATGAGTACACTCTTTTCATTCTCCAGACTTGTTCGTTTAGAATGTGACATTACTTAGCTGGAGTTGCTAAAATTTTTCAACAATGGTGATACAACAACAACACAAAAGTCTTCAATCACCATTTCTTTCAATGTCATCGTTTGTTTTCGTGGTCACGGTCGTCTCGTCAACACAGAAGAGCCAAGCGTCGCTTTTTTGAATTTTGGAGTGACGATGTAGAATCGCAGTAAAATATACGTATTCTGTTGCGTCAGCTCTCGACGAAAACCAAGAATGGTATCAGGTTCTGTTGGTTCTGGTTCTTTTTCTTCGTAATGCCATGTGCATCCTTTGAGTAACCGGTCTTGAAATAAAAGTGAAAATAAAGCAGGAGAACCCAAAATAGTGAGCCAGGTTTCCCATGCCTTGAGATCCCCACAGATCTCTCCCCAGATTCAGGTCAGTTTTCAAAGTTAAGCTGTGCGTCGGGGAGAGGCTACAATTTTCTCTCTAATTTTTTATTATTCTACAATAAATCCTTTTCAAATATACTGAAATAATAGAGAAGTAGGGTTTCTTGCTTGGGGCGCCAAAATAAATCGGACGTCTTCTGTAAATAGTGCTACTCGGGATCGAAATATTGTAAGACAAATAACAGAAGGAAATAAACATAACTTCGTCATCGATGCAACTAATATATAAAAAACAGCATTTACATTAGAAACTACCTACAGATGAAAAATTAGCAAATATTGAAAATTGAAAATGAAATCGACGAAAATAGCAAATTTCACGGAAAGATTTCGATTTTGTTTTCCCGTTAACCCTTCTGCGTTCAGTTCTTAATCAATAAAGCAACCAAAACGTTATTTGTGGTTCTACCATGTTGTGGAATAGGAGATCGAATGAATGTAACCACAGCCATATCACAGGTCTGCAGGGTACATATGTTAATTTTAGAACATATGTACCCTGTAACAGGGTACATATGTTAATATTACATGCTAGAGCTTAAATCCGACATCAATTGTTGGCCAGAATTTGATCATGAACTATTCATACTATGATGAGAGAGGAATAAGAACAACTTTTACACGTCACCGCAAAATTTTAATTTTCTACGTCCTACTAGGTTTCAAAGCATGGCGTCATCATCAGGTATATATATGAAAATAAAAAACAATCAAGTAGTAGGAATGGCAATGAGGGGAATGGAGAATGTTTTATTCCTCTCTAATTCGGGAGATTTATCAAAAAGTTGAGGCCGAAACATTGGATTTTGTTATTCATACAATTAGTAATTTTTCATAGGTATGCTTACCATACGCCCCACTCTTACCGGAACTATTCCGGTTTAGAGCTACGGTCCAGGTCAATGTTCCATTTGTCCCGGTTTAAAAACAAAAACTACAGTAAAGTACACATCAGGATATTCAAGTACAGATAAAATGATTCAAAGGTTAAAATTAAATGACATTATGATGATTTACTCTTAATAATAGCTCTGAGAAGCTCTAAAAACTTGATGAAGGAAAGTTTTAAGACAATGTTCTCGTATTTTCGTGGTTTAACTTGAAAATGTTCCGGTTGGTTGCCATCGGGATATGATAACCCTAACTATAGGAAACCGGGAAACCTAAATCCCTACAGGAAGTAAATCTGAAACTTACTCTTATGGTTTGTCATTAGCTTTCGATATATTCAGGCAAAGTCAGACTTGGTTTCTACTTACTTTAATATGGGTGCGCTCGAAAGATCTGAAAAGTGGTGAGGGGGAAAGGGAAACAAAAGTCTGGTTCACCTGTGACTAAGTAACTTTTTGAGCTCTTTTCTCTCTCGGAAAGTGCGTCAAGTGGTTGCCTCTGCGATTGCCTTAAAAGCGTAATATTTCAGCGGAGAGAAGGGGGGAGGGGGCGGGGGGAGGTGCGGGGAGGGGGCGCTTCATTCATCGCGTTTATTTCGCTGCGCGAGAGTGACGAGATGTGCGACAGTGTCTCCCTCTTTCGGGAGATTCAAATCCTGCGGAATTCGCTCCTCTCCCGGAATGGAAAATGCTCCTTCAATCTGCCACGAGCCACTCTCTCCCATTTTCCCGCTCTCCTTGGCTCATAATCTCACACTGTCACTGGAGCAACGTTGCCAATGTAGTTTTTTTCGCCTTCTCTTTCACCTTCCGTGGATAGCCTTGCAGTTTCTCTGCCAGAGAGCAAAGAACGAAGATATAAAATGAGAGCAGCGATTGGAATGATTTAAGAACTGAATATTTCCTGTTCGTATGATATTCCGGTGGAACTCTTTCTACTAGTCCGAATATAAAATCGTTAGAGAATGGTATTTCGTGATCTCCAGAAACATTAGAACAGTGTCATCTGATTTAGACAACAAGCTCAGTGAAGAACTATTCAAGAATTCGACTATTCGATTTTTCATTTTGATCCATTGCTGAAAATGCTCAGTGATTCTTCGCAGAATCCAATTTTCATTTATTACACATCCAATAAAATTACTATAATTGGATGTAAATGTCATTCCTTATATTTAATATTACAGGAAATTAACCTTTTTGTGTTATACAAAATTTGTCGAATGGAATGAAGGATAAAGCTTCATATTCGAGTTTTTAATGTAGAATATAGGCCTTTTTCTCTTCCATGACTGCGACACCGACTGACTACCATCAGCAACATCATAAATAAGGGATTCATATAAACTTTCAATCCGAAATCCATGCAATTTCATCTTCTCAAATAATTAATGAGAAATAAAGGACTCGACACCTACTAAATGTATTACTATCGTACATACTGTAAGTATGTTGTATTGCTAAAAGTGTTTCAACAACTTATGTCATACGCACGAAGGCTCCCACCGGGAATCGAACCCGGGACCGTTTTCACAGAAGTCGAACGCGTTGCCAACTTGGCTACCCTAGAGCCTGAACATACTGTAATTCAATCACATGTACATATTGTATAGCGTCTTATAAGAAGATATTGTATTATTATTTTTAACTAAATAATACAGGTTCGAATTGAGAATTAGAGTATTAAATAGTTCATTTGTCAAAGCATAGCTCTCGATTACGAGCCACCCTGGTACATGCATATATAAATATCTCACATAGGAGAGATTTGTTTTGTTTAAGAGGTGCAACCCTAAAAAGAGAAGGGTTTAGTCTAACAAATCAAGTATCGTTAAGTTGAAAAGAAGATTGTTAAACGGAAATTTACATGTTGATTTTTCCAACAGTCAATCCGATGTTAAACATTTTATCTATTCCGAAATCTTTCCTTGGTATATAAATGTTGGTAGCACTGGAAGAGTTCCCTTCCACTAGTCTTTCCCTCTCCTTGCGCTCACTGAATGTGAAATCGAATCTCGTTAAGCAGCGCTTTTTCCTTATTCTCAAACCTCGATTTACTCTGTCAGGAAACAAGTGGATATCACTCGCGGCCTGATAATGGGAATTCTCGTGAAGTGGATGCGCTTCTTTTCTTCATTTGTTTTTTATTGTTGTTGGATTTCGTGCTCGCGTGTCTCTCCCCGAGATAATCGCTGTGAATGTGGCACCGAGAGGCGTGCATTTTCCTGAAAACGTTTTTTGCTACTCTCTTCCCTTCATAATTCGCCTGTTTACCACAACTTCTTGAAAGCATTCCTTAATTTCTCCATGTTAACGAGGGTATCCACATTTGTGCAGTTATACCAAGAGCTATCGATTTGATTTTGTTGATAACTCAACCGAACTACTTTCAAATGAGTATCGGGAAACTATATGAGAAATGTATTCCATTTATTTTAGCTCCACATCGTAAAATGTTGTGGTTTTACAAATCAGTGTTATAACTACTTTATCAGCCGAGAATTGTTTCTTTTTATTCCGAAAATACACTTTTGTTTAAAAAAAATCCAAAATTTTGTTATCAAATTATTTTCACGAAGAGTGAATTCAAGAATAAGTCGATCCATATCATCGAATGAACTTAATTAGATACCTTTCTAAGTGATAGTTTATTTTCTCTGTTGTAGGTCGCGGTGAAGAGTTTTTTCCAGAAGTTTCTTCAAAGTTTCAAGCAGTGCAGTAAGGAGAAAGTTTTTCGAAAGATGCTAACATTATTTTTCAGAAGTTTTTACTATTACCGAAACGTCGTTATAGTATCAAATAAATACATAATAAAGTGTTTCGGCCCTTTTAAGTTATTAGAATAGATTTCTTCAATTTTGAATTTAAATTTTTTTATGTTAGATATTAATGTTTGTACTTTTAAAATGTAATCAATGGAAATAAAAATTTCTAGAGAAAAAATAATGCAGGTGAATCGTTAGGTTTATTGGAAAAGTATAGGTGTAAATAATCGAAACAATTCCGCTACTACCGCAATCAAGCAATTATGGAGTCGATGGAAGGAAATCGAAAAAGAACTGTACAGATTCTCAAAGATTTTAGCGTCCCTTAAGGAAAAAATATCTGGCCGCAAATTTTCACTTAACTGTCACATTTATACGGTAAGTTAGTGTTAGGTTAAGAAATGACAAACTTTCAACAAAATTTAGAGCCTCGATCTCAAATTAGTGGTAACAAGACAGCTACTTTTACTTGAATTTGAGTTAAACCGAGTCACGATTTTGCATTTCCTCTCTTATGTTTCTCTTTTCTGTGAAATTTGCGAGATTTGTCTACTTTTTATCATATTCTCTAGAAGAGGAGGGACGGATATCATAAAACAGAAAGACATCTAATTCCTCCAGGTCAAGTTCAAGTATTTGCAGAACATTGGAATGGAACGGAACAGACACCCGGATCAGAAGAATACTTAACTTCCGCTTAAGTGAAAACCTGAAGCGAATAACTGAAATACGGGAACCTGAACCGGACTCTCACAGTGATTCTTTTCTGATTTCGGCTTTAATTAAGCGTAACAGTAGTTATATCCTTATCCTTAATGTTTCTAAATGCTTATTGTAAATGTACGATATATTTTGACTATTTCCTAAGGGAGGTTTTCCCTCTATTTATAGGGAAAATTCCGGGTAGATAACAAGTTTTTCAATTAAAAAATTATTTTCATATGCTTCCATATATGAACATGATTCGAATTTCCGCTATACTTATTTATTTCCTAAGGGAGGTTTTCCCTCTATTTATAGGGAAAATTCCGGGTAGATAACAAGTTTTTCAATTAAAAACTTATTTTCATATGCTTCCATATATGAACATGATTCGAATTTCCGCTATACTTATTGATTTTCTGAATTGTACTCTCTACCACCAGGTCATGTGTCTACCTGCAGTGTGGAATTTCGTAATAATAACAGTTAAACCTTTCAGTCATATGTAACGGTGAATTAAAAACTTCAAAACTAACTTACAATAAATACTACGGTCAGTAACAGTTCTACTTTTCCTTGCATCTTTTTCAAACAAACATTCATATTTTAATAAGTCAACTAATATTTTCATTCTATTTAATATCATGAGATTTATCCTAGAATATAAACATCATCAGAATAAAAATTAATAAACTCATAAACATTATTAGTAATATGAAAGGTTAAGAGTAGCTATAAATGTATAACGCACTGAGCGAAAAAAAAATTATTCAAAGCTGTTTGACGTTGGCTACTATAGGGAAACAGGAACTGAATCAGTAGCTGTAGTTTAGACGGAATCGAAAAGAAAAGTGGAGACAAAATTAATAATAATAATAATAATAAAACGTCTGTTAAACGGCGAGAATGAAACTAAAAGTCTCTTTTTCCATGCATCCCATCGTCACATTCCATGTAATTATTAATTTTACGGATAGAATGAAATAAAAATGAGAAGTCAAAATGGAAATTATGGTTCAGTACCTGATATGGTTCGAAATCCTGATGGTCAGATTTTATGGGGCGGTGAAGAATGAAAAATATTAGCCACATAAGAGGCAATTTCTGAGTGTAATGTAATGTGTCTGTATGATTAGATTACCTCATGATGAAACTCAGATTAGTGTCGGATAATATCTTTGGGTAGAGTGCTATGCGAAAGGCACAGACTTTCACTGTCATCAACGATTTCTCTCGTATTATATTAGAATAGAATTCTTTCGAAGGGCATTTTACAGGGAAATTTTCCGCTCATAAGTTCTGATAGGATTTTCATCAACCAAACTTCCTAGGAATGGGATCCTCAGGTTACAAAGTTAGCTCGTAAGCTCGACAAAAAGGCTTTCCGAAGGATACCACCCTGAGATGGTAGGTTTAAAGGAAAAAACAAGCTCCAGAGGATCGACTTCGCTCATCGCTTTCCTTTTCGTTGAAATCGATTGAAAAACCTAAGACTCAACAACAATGGCGGATTGAAAAATCGAATGTCTCCAGTCATTGGAAGGGAAGACCCGTGGCAGTGTCGTGAGGCGTCTCCGGAGTATTTATCAGTGGATGTGGAGGCGACGCACCTTCCAGCAACCGCCCCCTCAAGTGGCGGTCCTTTGTTGCAAAACGCGCAACGAGAAAGATCCCATTATGTGAAGAGGGGCCCCGCTATCACCGAACCGACACTCTTATTTCCTACTCTTTTAGCCCTCTTTCCATCGTCTTTGTCAACTCGTCTTCTTACCTATCAAGCGAATTGATCACGCGCCCTCGCATTTCGCTTGTTTTCCTTACCGATGCCGTGTAAAAGGGGTGACATTTTTAACTCAAAAATATTTGATCGGATACCTCAAGGCATAGATTACTATTAAGATAATCTCTGCTTGTCGCGAATTTTTGCGCTTTCTGAACGAGAATATCTTCCAAAACCCAGCGAAGTTTCAGGAGCGTAAAATGGTTCCTGGGCAAAATATTACAATGGGGCTCCTGAAACTAATGGCTTAGCATTTCGTTTCAATAATTAATGTGTGAAGAACCATTAGCATTAAAATTTCCTTCAATAACTTCAATGTTGAGTTATGAGAAAATCGTAAATATTTCCATTCAACCGCTACACTTTCATTTACTCGTAAAAGGCGCTCAAAGCTTCTTTAAGTCTTTGACAGGATGTGACTGTTAGTCACTCAAGCGGACTTTGTTGTATCATAAACAACATGCAATTGTTCAATCAATTCTTTATCTTCGTATTAATTGTATTATTTATGACGTTAACTTGATGTTTCAAGCAAAACTTCATTTTTAGTATGTATATTAATCAAGCTTTCTTATTCTGACAAGACGTAAAAATCTAGGAAAATGATAGTCATCCATTGAAACCCAAGGATAAACACATGTGAAAAATAGCGACATGACTGGGATTCGAGCCCATGTCTTCCACTTTTCGGGCAGGAATTCTAGGCGCAAAGCTCTATGTGCAAAATCGAACCCATTTTTCTTTCCCGAAATACTTTAACATCTTCATCCACATAAGTGTCCCAAGAGAAGTAAGGTTTATTTTGTACTGAAAATTCTTTTCTTTGAAACAACACTCCTTTCTTCGTCAAATATAAAGCAGCTTGATGATGAATTTACATGATTATTTTGGCTTATTGTAAACTTCTAGTTTGAAACAGACCTATTGTTAGGAAAATCTCCCGTGAATGTTTGTGATGTAGACTTAGACGCAACCGATGGAAGGTTGAAAGGTATCTTATAATTTTTTTTCATTTGTAACAGGTGCAAACTGTGTTAAAAGCCTTTATTTCTCTCTTCCTAGGGGAAATGATTATAACTAACGATAAGTACCAAATGACAGAAATAAATAGCTCCTACTACAGTGTACAGATGAGGCTGACCATCCGGAAATTCGACAAATCTGATTTTGGAGGTTATAAGTGTATCTCCAAGAACTCTATTGGAGACGCCGAAGGAAACATTCGTCTTTATGGTGAGTAAACATATTGACATGCTTATCTCTTTAGCTGATATTACATCACATTTGCTGGGGGGAAAAGGACATTCAGCAACTCTTGCATGCATTACGAAGTGCCAAATAATCGGACGGGAAAGCAAAAGGCTTGTGATAAGATTCGTAATTAATCATCTTTCTCATCTACACAAAAGCAACCAACCATGCATGGTTTTCTTCTTTTCCCAAATTCTAGCCTAAAGCAGGTTTCATTTGAATATTTCCTCCAAAATGTCCTTTCCTTGCTTGACAACTGTTCGCCGGTTCATCCAAACAATCCTACCGGTGGCATCGGCTAAAATAACCTAAATTCAAAGGATACGTTTCATTAAACAATTAAATTTTTCCATAACCGCTACTTTTTGCGTAAAATATCACGGTAATGCTACATAATGGTAATGGTAAATGTTAAAAGTGCTTCGACATCTGACATCATTTCGCATATATGGCTCCCCAACAGTAATCGAACCTGAGACCGCTAACAACGAAGACGAACGCACTACTCAATTAGTTATCTGAAAGCCCTTAAAATGAGTTGACGTTTCTTAGGTAATGAGTTCAACACGTTTTTCAAAAATTCATGATTACTCTAATATTTGTTCTCCTTAGTAATCATCATTAAATCTTTCCGTAAGAGATTTTCCACTGATTTGCTTATGCTTACCACGTAAACTTGCAAAACAACGGACGACTCTGTCTCCGAGATATTTTGTATAGTTATTGTGCATTATGAAATCAGTATGATAAGGCGTGACTTCGTGGAAAGTCACGAAAGAGAAGAGAGTTTACAACTTTGTAGTTTGTTTTAGGCGACTAATTTCGCTTGACGATGATGACGAAACTAGTCGCCTAAAATAAACTTGTGAAAACTACAAAGCTGTATACTCTCTTCTTTATTGCACATTATCGTTCCGCTCTGTCTGATGGAGAGAAGTTTATTCTCGGTCTTAATCCACTAAGAAATACATATCGTACAACATAATTCTTGTTTAATTTCCAAAGTAACTGGTAATTCTTCATTTTACTGTGATACAGTAGAAAACTCACCATCAATAATCTACTGAAACGTCAATCCATGGTTTTCTATGACGCAAAATGAAAGAGGACAATTGCTTCATGGATGAAGGTTGAAATTAATTCAAACCATTTTCTAAGCACTCCTCCATTATAGGTACTATCATTTCTCCCATTTATCTCCCCTTTTTTCATCGAAATCTTTTTTCTTACACTTTCTACGAAAATGCTTTTTGTCCCACATTCTTCCTCCTTTTTCTTCCATCAGTGGACCCTTTTTACGTACATGAATCGGACACACCAACTTCCTCAAGTTTCTCGAGTCTCAGTGGCAATTAATCCTACTTATGGGGCATAAGAAACGATAAATTTCCAATTTATTGATGCAAATAATGTATCGCAATAGCTAACAGAGGTGTTCGGACGTTTCACCCAAGGGGCAATTAACAAGTGATGGTTTGTCCAAGGACCATTTACCCAAGGGAATCTTCACCCAGATATCCTTCACAGAGACGTTACGCGTTTTATCCAAGGAATTCTCGCTAAAGAGTTCATCCATCCAAGAGATATTCCACCCAAAAGATATTTCATGCAAGGAATATTTTACCAAATGGATATTTCACCAAATGATTTTCTGAATAGCAAGAAAACCATATACAAGATAGTGCCTAAAATATAACCACCAATAAGAAGAATATTCATAGTTGCCTCAAAATTAACTGTTTCATTGCAATATTTATATTCACAATTATAAATAAATAACTCCCAATGAAATTAAACTGTTACAAAAAAGGTGTTTTAAAGGTGACAATCATTGTGGAAGATAATACAATCTCCGACATACGTTCGGAATTCGGCTCCCACCGGTGAGTATACTGATAATAGAAGTTACAAACGCCAAAAGGTTTTGCGGCAATTTGTTAGAGCAACCGAGCTCTAGTCCCGGCCCCCTTATACATTTTTCACTTTCGCATACCCTTGGGCTTCTCAAGCGTTAGTAACGTTCCATTTCCAAGCCTTAATATCCCTTTTCCTTCATTAATGTATCACTTCCACTTTTTGTGTAAAAATATTCATTATTGTAATCTGTTGAATATCTGAATTTCAACCTCATGACTTAAATATGCGAAATTTAACAATGAATTTATTCATGCCTCCGATTATAAAGGAATGGTAAAATTCACTAATCTTTTCGATTATAGCCGGAGTTTCTTAACTTATATAGCCTCTCAATCCTAAACATCCATAATCACGGGTAGATTGCTACTTATGGGAGGTTTTTCAGATACTAATAGATATCGTACATGAATAAATCATCGCGTTATATTAAAATCCCCTTTAAATCTTTAGATCCCCTGCCACTGGCCGCAGCCATAGTACAATGTAAACTTAGTAAGTAACAACGACGCTTACTTTTCAGTCTGCCTGTTTAAGAACCACAGTTAATTTTATAATAATTATAGTAATCTTTTATTCATATTTTCACGGCATTTTCTTTCTTAAGTTTGATCGCTTTTCAAAATACAATATCCATTTAGTAAAATATCCCTTGGGGAAATGTCTATTGGGTGAAATAACCCAACTCGGATAACCCGATTCTTCAATGAAAAATCCTTAACCGAAAATTCTGGAGTGTGATGTCCGTCGGTGAAAATTGCTGAGTGGACCGTTCTTGGGTGAACCAAATCTCGGGTGAACCTTCTCTTGAGTGAAACACAGTAGAGCCATATCGGAAAGATGATAATTAACTGTTAATTATTACTTCTCCATTCACTATAAACAGACAATAATTATATGAGAAAATATTACATCTTAAAGTTTTATTTTATCATACGCTTTGTCTTACACGAAGTACTTTTTTTCATATATGTTTCGCTGGGTAGAAGGTATTAGGGATAACAATACAGAGCCTCCTTGAAGTAACAAGAGTTGGCATGAAAAAGGAATTGCTGGATAGAATAAGATTTATAAATAGAGTAAATTCGCTCAATAAATTCATAGGTAACACGTTCCTGGAAGATAATACGATTCGTCTTTGATAAATAAAAATAGTTGATATTATACATCCATCAAGAATAGATGATGCTCTTAGCTCTACAAAGAAAAATCAGGGAACTAGAAGTTCGGACCATTGAGTACTAATGAGGATTAAGACCAGTGAGGACTATTCGTAGGGTCGTCGTGCTGCATTTTGCGGACTTTTCCACTCTTAGTATTCTGTCTCAGAGAAGAAATCAAAATGAAACAACCTCACTCCTCATCTAAGCTACCACTACTACTAATCTCTTCTCCGACGCCTTTGGTGGCTAATGATTGACGGGTTTAGAACCCAACTAGACACCGATACCGTTTCATCTTTACAGAGATAAAGAGTGGGGTCAGATTTCAGGCAGTAATTGTCATTACGTGGAGATTTTAGGAAGCCTTTACCAACCAAGGAATAGAAACGTTTATATGTGTTCATTTACTTTACTAATTACCTAATAGTAAATGGTGTTCAGCCTTAGATGGATAAGAAGATTATTTTAATTTTCCATTGATGTAATAATTGGTCGTGAAGGGAGGAACTCCACCTAATTCTTCAAATATTTAACTTAAGGAGGAGTACAAAGTAAAGAACTAAAAGAACTTCCACGTGGTTACATTTACCACTTTTAACGGCGTAAATTAACGAAAAAATCAGTACTAATAATGATTAGAGAGTTGAAAAATGGAATTATTTTTAGGATGGTGGCTGAATATTTGAAAAGGAAGTATCAAACAATAGGATATTTGAGATGAGATCATCGTGCTTTTTCTTTTTATTATTCAAAATAACTACACCCTTTAAAATGATAAAATTCATACTCGCTCATGCTCTGATGAGAAAATCATAATTATCCTCCCCAAGATTTACTGATATCCAGGTAAAGAAAAATTAGTCAAATACTGCTGTTGTCCCAAGAGGTCTTCAATAGCCGTACGAATTCAGATAAATCAATTCCTAATGCCCGTACCCGCTATTATAATACCCTCTTGGGATAACTGCTGAATAAACTCCAGCTCCTAGGCTAAATTCATCCATTCCCTGAAGACAGAAAGCCTTGTCGTTGCAGTCACAACATTTAACCTTCCTGTTTATTCGTCGTCCTTTTAATTTAACTGTATGACATGCATCCCATTTCCATCACCATAACTTTCCAAATAGGAATTGTTGGTCGGCTTCTCGGTTTTTTAGCAAGGATTTTTCCTTCCAAAATGGTTTATAAAAAGGAGTCGTGCCGATGTAAGTATACCATGAGCTTTTTCTTTGTCCAAATAATTTTGAATCTCTTTCCTACCAAATGTCGATTAGCACTTGGTCATTCGTTTTCCTATCGGTCCACCTAGCTTTTATCACTATCCTCCAAAACCACATTTCTGCCGCTTTTATTTACTAATTCAGTTTTTTTATATCCATGTCTTGCATCCATATGCTAGCCCATCCCATACAAAACTTTTCAGAATTTTCTTCCTAGTCTCAATACCAATGTTATTATTTACCGGAAGACTTTTCTTTGTTTAAAAGTCTTTCTTTGCTAAAGCTGTTCTCTTCTCCACCTCTGAGGAGCAGATGTTATCTTTCTCAAGCATGTAAGTAGCAGAACTCGGTTACTTCCTCTACCCTCGCTCTTCATATACTTATGCTCACTTTTTTCCACTTTCCTTCTTTTTTACCGCCATGGTTGTTGTTTTATTCGCGTTAATTTCAAGCTAAAGTTTTCATAAAAATTATATAATATTGAAACCATTAACTTAGCTCTTTCTCTATATTTGTTATTTAGGCCATATTGTATGCAAATCAAATATAATACATTAGTTTGCCATCAATATTAATTCCTCTTGTCATCCCTTTTTATTATGAATACTACTTTTATATATAGGTTTAACAAGCAAGGCGATATTGAGCAACCTTGTCCCACACCCCTTCTCATTTTTGTTTCTTCCTTGGTGCCACGAACTTCTATTACCGTACTCTGGCTATTGTTTAAAATCAGTTTTTTCTCTCCTATATCGTCCATCGCTTGGAATATAAATCACCAGTCTACTTTAATAGCAAAGCTAAATAGCAGTGAAAAATAATGACACCAGTGGGATTTAAACCCGTATATGCCTTTTCGCGGACAGGTATTCTAACCACTATTCCAAGGTCAACTCCGATCTGTTATCGGGATGCTTTGAGAGAAGGGTAAGTGGCTATTCACATAATGGCACTAACCACCGCCATAGGTCCTCACGGAAGCAGCCACTCAGTAGGCTGTGTTAGAGGAATTCCCCCAAGGATATGGGTAGGAAATATCTTTGCATGGAAAGCCTTGGGGCTTAAAACCCAAAGAGAAAAAAAGTGAATAATGATGATTCTTGATCATTTTACTATCTGAAATATTACGAATGATAAAACTTTAACAAACAAATTATTGAAGCGCGTTAAAAAGAGATTTGGGATCAGCCAATTTTTTTAACAGTTCAACTTCCTTCCACAGAGATGGAGCTGCCGTACAGCGTGAAGGGCGCTATGGAGCGCGGTGACTCTCACATGGACGTTAGCGGAGGAGCGGACGGCGACGACTCCGGAGAGACTTCTGGAGAGGGCAATAGGATTCTGCACGGCTATCAGGGTTCCCTGCGGGAGGACGGCTCCATGAGCGGGAAGGGCGACGACGGAGGGGGAGACGGAGGGGGCGGGCGACGTGGGGAGGGTTACTCCTCGGCGGGCCCCCTCTCCTCCGGCACCCGCCTCCTCCTCCTGCTACTGCTCGCTGCCGCCCTCTCCCAGTAGTGACGACTGCCCAGGGAGTGCCGAGAGACTGTCTTCCCAGGCGTCGGATTCGAAATGTGCCAAATAATAAAGCGGCGGCCGCACGGCGCCTCGCTGCGGTTGGGTACGCGGCCGGACTTTGACGAAAACGATGTTTACAGTGTGCTTAAGAGAACTTATATAATGAAAAAAACGTTTCTGTTACTGATCGTGCGCCATTAAAAAATGTATACTACGCGTCCATTTATCCGTGTTACGTAAAGAAGACGGAGGGAAAGTGGAGTTGTGGCCTCTCCGAGCATTGAACCCGTGTCCCTGCGCAAGGCTGGCACCTCCACCAAAGGACGTTGTCTTTCTACTAGACGAAGGAGTTCGGTATTGAAAATGTTGGTCCGGAAGGTGGGATATAGATGCTTCCTCGGACTCCAAAACTCAAATGCCGGCCTTGCCCCACTTCCCCTTCTCTCTCTCCCCCCGCTTCTGTCGAGGAAGGGCGAGCCAGCGAGTCGGTGTGCTGTGAGAATCCCTTGCTTCCATCAGTTGGCCCCTAAAAAAAGAGACCCCCAAATGCACTGCGAGAGACTGAATTTCAGCGCCGCGGGTACCAGAAGTGCAAAGCCGAAGTCGTCGTTTTTATGCGCATGCGTTTATTGAAATGTTCGAAGACAGTTTTGTCGCTTCGCTCTACACCACCGCCTTTGTGTGAAGGTTAAAGGATAAGAGAATGTGTGAAAAAGTAATAAAACCAACCCAAAATATCGATTGTTATTCATACAAGATTAAATATTTGTTGTAGAAAAGTGTGTACATATGCCTATGAATGAAGTGATGAATACTAATATATTATATTGAGATGAATAAATAAAGAAAAAAATATATATATCTATGGAGAATGACGCTGCCGTTGCACTAATAAAGAATTTGAAAGTGGCCATTGACACGGTTGAGTTTCTTTCAGACGGCGCTGTCATCTCCGCGGTTAGTTTTGCTTCTGTTAAAGCATAAGTGAAATCGCGGCCGAAAGCCAATTTAGTTAAAGCAACGTGAAATGTGGGTCATTTATTTGAAATATCTTTCTTATTACCTGATAGCCTAACGAAAACTTCAATATGACATTGCTCTTACTAAGGATAGTGTCAAAAAGTTCTCACAGTTGCGGTCGTTGCCGTAAAAATTAAGGCAAAGGCAGTAAGACGTTTACACTTAATTGCAGTATCGTATTGTCTTTCGGTGATCGAAATGAATTTTGTTGATTTATTGAACGCGCAGTCGTGTTTACTTTAGATTGTCGTCAGTAATTATTTAATGGTTATATTCCACAGTAAAAGCTGGTCTAGACTAGTGTTAGTATGTAATTATATTTTAGCGTATCAGCGTATTTATAGTATCAGCGTATTTATAGTATCAGAAATGATCAAATCCCTAGGTTGGAATTCCTTAGAGGATAGGAGACTCGAGTCCAGGCACAAATTGTTCNTTAATGGTTATATTCCACAGTAAAAGCTGGTCTAGACTAGTGTTAGTATGTAATTATATTTTAGCGGAGGAGAAAGAATATTTTTGCAGTATTGTAGGGTGCACAGGTTTCTGTAATACTTAAGACAAACTAGCATAGCAACTTGACTTGTTGTCAAGGTGAGTAATTGTTCTTTTGTGTTCCAAGATCTTTGTTTGCGCTGTTGCTAGACTCCACCTCTTCAGTGTCGTCTGACGTCCGCCAAAAAATTCAAAACCCCTAACAGACATGGTGGAATGGAAGTCTGAGTCGTAAGGTAAATCTTAAAGTCGCAGCATCAAGAAATTTAGAAATAACCAGATATTTTAAGGAAATATTTTAAGTAAGTAAATATTTTAAGTGAGCAAATATTTTAAGTTTCGTTTACTATTTTATATTTATCAATTTACCTCAACATTCGGCAGTTTTAGCACAAAATCTATCTTTTGGATCAGCTTTGGTTCTCAATCAATGGTTTTTGAAAAAATATTTAATGATGGGTGGTACGCGAATAAAAAAAGACTCCCAAAAAAAATTGGAAGTTGATAGGGAAGCATAAACGTAAGTTGAGAAAATAATCCAGGAAGAATAACAACAAGACAGTGTAAATTTCTATCAAAAACAAAATCATTTCTGAAAAATATAACGATTCATATTTGCCATTCGGTTTGGAATGAAGATGAAAGTTTGCACTTTTCTCATCTGTGTAGGTTTTTTTCGATTATTATATTTTATAAGATATTAAAACGCGTTATTTATACTACTTCTACGATGAGTAACTTTGGGACCGTTTACTGAACCTAAAATTATGCACCGTTTCCGGAATAAAAACTAAATGTTTAGAAGTACTGCATCGATTCGGCGGTTAATACACATTTGAGAGTTAGATTATGGATTATGGTTTCTTGTCATTAATTTGATGGACCTCAAGAAATCCACATATCATGTTATACAATTTGACGTATTGTTTCCTCAAATACTAAGGTTTTGTTATGACTTGGGACATGGAATTGGCGATGATTCAGGATGCAAAGCCCACGACCTTCATCACATTCCATTTCGATAACGACGTGGACTGTTTGCAGCGCCCCTGCGAGTAAGCTCAAGAGAGCTCGAATGTTGTCGTTTGAAACAGAAGTTGTGAAGAACACAGAATGTGAAAGTTCTGTTGGTTCATTTGGAAGAAGGGATTTATTCAACAAGGTAAATTGGCCATTTTCTTCGTATTCTTCCATTCTTATGTAGTGATATATTCTTTATTTCTTGTAAAATAGAAAATAATGTAAATCATCAATAGCAATCGGGTAAAAATACTCTGAATTTCTGAAAGTGTGTAGGCTCGGGAATAAGAATTATGCACTGTTCTTCTAGTAAATGGGAGCTATAGAAAATTTCACTCCTGCGTTCCGTCTACGTGCGGGGTTGATTCGATAATTTTCTTGGGCTATTTCGTTAAAGTAGACTGTCAGTGAATAGCAGATAAAACCGGAACGTAAGATTCTAGCGATTCAGTATGCGCCGAAACGCATTGGAAGTAAGGACAGAGGAACGTGAAGGGTCAGCGACGCGGAGAATAATTACGGTCACGAACTAAGTTTCCGAGGTTTTATGATAGGGCACGACAGTAAGGATGAAGTCTTCTCAGATTCTCCACCAGGTTAGATAATTTGTGGCCCACGTTTCGAAGGCTAACTCAGCCATCGTTCTCAGCATACGCCAGGAAAGCCTGAAATCCTTCACGACAGTAAGGGTTTCGGTTCCTCCACTTCACTTCCGCGATTCACCATCCAATGCAAAGCGAAGTGTGGCAGTAAGAAGCAGGGAAAATTGATAAGAGTCCTAGCAAGAGGGAAAGCCTAGCCACTTTAGCTGTACTCAGACCCCGTACATGTGAGTTCACGGGAAAGACTTGCGTTGAAAGAGAACCTGTAAGAGGTTAAGTGTATTCTTGAAACTGTGTCAATAATGAATCTAATCGTTGCTCCTTCTTCCAGTTACAATGAAAGTTTCGAAATTATAGACTATTTCGACGAAGGAAAAGTTTTCACTTAAAAAAGTTTCTGATAAATTGGCTCAGTTCTTGGGGTTCTTTTGAGTTCTTTTTTTTTCTTTCTGGCCATATTGGCGTGTTCTCTTCATTTTATATGCTTTTACGTTCAGGTATTCCTATATGCACTATTCGATGTTACTGCCACATTCATGCATTTAATATAGAGCTCAAATAAAGAAAAACATGATGATTAACACGTATGCTAATATAGTAAATGAGGTGCGATTAAACCTCCTGCCATACGCCACTGGCGTCCCCCGGGGCATAAATATAAATCCGTTTACCAGAATAGCCTTGTGAATGTTAGCATTCCATGACTTGTAGCAAAGTTATCCATCGAATTATTTAAGCTGTCAATATGTGTTAATGTTATATTCGCTACTGCTCGCAAAAAGAAATCCTTTCAGCAAACAGGTTTTGTAAAATTTTTGTGGAAGCTAAAGTTATTGAAATTTTCAAGTTCTACCCCATGGGAAGAAAATAAAGTCTTGAGAGAATCGTTAACTCTACGTCCCATGCGAGTCCCTTGCTTCCTTAAGCCACCCCTTTGATAAAGGCTTGCCTTGAATTTAAGCATACATCACTGACTTTTTCAGTTAGACGCATCACGATACAGTTAATCCTTACAAGCGATCGTTATTTGATTCGATACTGTAATCCCAGGGATATATTTCCGCCATTCGTTCTGCCTTTCTCGCTCGGCTGCAGCTACTGTTGAAAAAACTTCGCATTTGACACCACTTCCTTTCTTTTATGCCGCTGGATTCGCAGAGAGAGGCCAAAGACGGCCGAGAAAGAGCCGTCCACGTAGATAAGATCGAGAGAAAAGAGGGGGAACACGTAAAAGTAACCATTAATTTTATCTCATAATTGAAACTGTCGACTCAGTTTATGAACGTAATACATTATGGTGGCGGTGTGAGTTTCCAGCGATAGTTCGAAAAGGAAAAGAAAAAGGGGAGAGAGGAAAAGAGGTAATGTGGAATGGAAGAGGATAGTTGGTGGAGAAAGGTTGAGGCAGTATGGAGAGGGATATGAGGTGGTGTTGGGGATGAAGAGGAAGGGAAGTAGTAAAGCGAAGGAATTTGACGATGAACCGATTTTCCCAAAAAGTTTCTTTAAATCCTTAAGAAAGAACCGGAATAAGTTGCTCATTCCTCCGTCGCCTCCATCCCTTTTCTTTCGCTACGATGACTTTGCCCATTTCTCCCTCCGATTGATATCAAGACTGCTGTTGCAAACCAAACTTCTTTTCATAACTTGATGTGTCGCTCCTATGAAATATGGTCAGCTAAAAAACATTGGAACTAGCAAGTAAACAGTGACAGTTTTTTCGAAGGGAGTTCGTTGTTTTACTAGGTTACGGCGATTGACATGCATTGAAGTTTTATTTAGGCAAGTATAAATTAAATTTAGAAGATCATACTTGCTCCTTGGCATCAACCTTTTTTTCCTGATTGAGTTTCCGTACTCATACTTCTCTGGAGATAGGGTGCCATTTATCCCGCATCACAAGTCCTAGATTGATTTGCCGCATCTCATCAGATACTGTGTAATCTCAAAATCTTAATGCTCTTCATCTTCGGGTTCTGTGATAAACTTCTCGGTGACGGAATAGCTCCATGAACCTAGTCTATACACACATTTACCGTACAGGAAGGCCTCATTATCTGGCTTATCACAAACCCTGCATTAACACGAAACCAAATCGTGGTCTCTGCAAGAACATGCAGTGCCTCAATGGAGTTGAACTCGAATTTAGAGCTTCTATACTTACTCTGAACCAATATATAATCACTAAAGGGAAATGTAACGCTCTAAATGTAATCATAAGAAGCACCATATTAGAACTTAGAGGTTTTATCCGTAAGCGCAATCCATAACATTTTCATGATTATTATTATAATGATTTGTTAACGATAGATCTCAAATTTAACAATCCTATAATTTACATACCAATTCCATCCATCCATACAAATTTCATCGAAACGCGTTTCCAATTTCTATGACCTCTATAGACAACCTTTCAGTCTAGTGTATTTCCATACGAATTCCTAAAAACCGTATCCAATAAATGCTTTCTAATTGCTTCTTTTCCTTCGTCTGCCACTTGTTTGCTTAATGATTAACTTCAACGAATTACTTCTGCTTGTATAATTTCCATTAGAATCAACTAATTCGACTGGCTCTTTGCTTCTCGTCACCTTTCTCGTTAGAGTAAACGGTTCATTCTCTTTATCGCTAGAAAACTCCATTTTACGTGGCATTAGACTGAAGTTAAATCGGAAGCTTAGAGCTCTTCACGGGAGTATTTTGGGCCTGGGCTTGTCCACTTTCCAAGAATTGTGCACAGCAAGTGGTTAGTGCGTGCATTTTCCTTTACTGATATCGCGTGTGTTTATGGCCTCGCAAGCAATGCTCTCCTCGTTTCTTCGTTTCCTACTCCTAACTTGGGACTTGCTTTTCCATTCACTGACTTTATTTGCAGAAAGGGAACAGACAAATTTCAATTTAACTGGATGTTACCAAACTGTTTTGAATCAAACGGCAAGCAGAAAAGTCGTGAGGAGAAACGAGAATTCTTGAAGCAAATGCCAATTTTGATCCATTCGTCTTAATTTGAGGCGTTTATATTCATATTGTCAGTAAAACGATATAATATGTGCACATCCGAAACGGATTCGTGTCATTTGAAGTCTTATGTGTAACGTTGTGTTGGGCATACACAATATTGCGTTCTTTTCAGTTGCTGGGTAGTTAAATGTATGAAGGTTACGAAGCAATGGAAAGCATCGAGCGAGTAGTGTATTGGTTTATACGCTTTTAAAGTTCCAGAGTGGTTTTGGTTAATAAGAAAGCTCGGGTTGACAAAGGAAATGTGCTTATCAATGTTGATTAAAGCTTTTAATGGTGATTACATGCCAGGGAATGAAGGAAGGCTCCCTCCATTTATGATTATGAAGTAATGTTTGAATAAATGGATTTGTAGGTTTAAGTGAATGAAGTTGCGCTTTTTTTCATTAACATCATCAGGGTCCATCGGTAGTTTTATGACTTGCGTTAAAGAAAGATTTATCAGCGATGTGGTATGATATTTGGAGATATGACTTCGGGTAGCTCATATGAAAAGATATCAATGAGATAAGATGACATTCCCAACTCATTCGATGAAGCTAATCGCTCGCAAAAAAATAGCAATCATATATGAGAAGATTGTTAACTTCTTAACTACCCTTCCATGTTGTTATTGTGCTATCAACAGAAATGTGTACTTATGCAAATTTTATAAAACATTTACTTAACTTTCTCTTCTTCTGAGGGGATAATAAATTTTAAAATGGTAGTTAATATTAAGAAAGACTATTTGCGTAGTACTCTTTTAATGTTAACCTGGTTAGCCAATATGATTAACCGCGTGAATGAATCATAATCAGAATAGATAACCAAGACAAGTTGAACAAAAAACGTAAGTTGTTCCATGGATTCCGGAGAACTTCTGGTTACTGAGAGCATTATGCGATGAAAATTACAATTTCCTTGATATTAGGTTAAGACATTTGGATTGCACTCAAAAATAAGTAAATAAATATTGAATTATGTGAGATAATCTCTGAAAATGTTCGAATCAAGTGAGTCCAAACCGCATGAGAGATTTTAGAAGCTACAAACAATTACTTTCATTATAAATACATTTTAAAGCTTTTTGTCGCTTTTAAAAAGAGTAACAAATTGAATTTTTGCCATTGGTAAGTTTATCTGTAAGAGAGTAAATTTATAGATTTTTCTGTTACTATTCCTTAGGTAAGTAACTAATACCAGGATAACAGTTTCTTGAGATGAGAAGACCATGAAATAGCACCCCATCACATCAAATTGATTCTCAAGAGTTTACATACAAATTAACCACTTTTTTAAAGAGAAATCCGACACGACGAAGAACGATAATAAACTTTGACTGTTTAGCGATTCTTTTGATTACTCAAATGATATATTTGTTTTATTTCACAGTAGTGCGTATTATTTTTTAAATAAAACACATTCGAAGCGCAGTTGAGGAAATCAAAGACAAATATTTGTTACTTTATCCATCATATTTTTGGAGACCATAGCTAGATTATTATTGTTACATTAATACTTTCTATTATCTATATTTTTCTTTGTCACGGGTGTAGTTTCTAGATTGTGGAACGAAAAAAATAATTTTGCATCAACGGTATATCTGAAATATTTAAATGAATATTGTAAAAATTTTGCAAATTGAGCAGCAGACACAAAATTAGTAAAATCATATCCACATATAGTGCTGCCAGCGTGAATTTAACTTGGTAGTAAATGGCCCGCAGTAGTGTTGACTTTGACGACTATGTCTTAAGGTTACGTCTTCGTTTTCAGCAATTGTACCACTATTAGAAATTTAAAGACTTCTCTTCTACATCTATATAAACACCCTGGAAATCACCTTTCGGCATTCGGCAGGGGGTATAAACACCTAAAGTTCCAGTTAACTCGTTAGCTATTTATTGTCGCGTACGTTCACGGAAAGACTGAGTCCCTAAAATGACTTGTCCTCGCGTCTATTTCTCTTATTCTAGGCTCATTGTCAGATCAGCCGAAGCAGCAGGGGGGTCACATAATACCGATTACGCCCGCAAATATACTTTCTCAGATTGTATTAAGCAATCGTAGGCTAGCATGTTATCTTCTTTCTTTCATGGATTCCGAAACTGCGTCTGGCAAAATTTTTGTAAGGATATGGGAGAGAGTCAGCTTGTCAACCTGTTATCGCTAGTGAATACATCCGCTCATTCCTTTTCAATATCAAATCATTATGTCTTCCGTAAATGCTCTTTACGCAATTTATCAAGCATTCGCAGCCTTGATTCCAGTCTCTTTTCATTTAAGGATACCCACCTTCCCTCTAATAGCATTTTCGTAACGCACTTTTTAATGTGGCATTCGATTTTCATCGTATCTGAAAATGAGTAGATTCTCTTGCAAAACAACATCGCAGGCCAACATCACTTTCATCCGTATAAATCTGAGATAATTTTAACTGAAATATCTTCCTTGCCTTATTAAAGTTTTTTGATGAGAAACGCAGGTCTATAAAAGAGGGAATTTTAATAACCAATGGTGCTTCCAATAACTATGATACGGGGAATTTTTCGATAATTACGTTGATAACTATTTTAAATTTAAAGAAATGCTGTAATTAATAGTTGAATTTTTTAATATACCACAGTTGAAGTATTGATTGAATAGGATCGCAAATTGATATTATGGAGTAAACAGTTTTGGAAGAATACATTTTCCCGAGGAATTCCGTATTGAGTATTTTTTCAGGTTAGTGCTGCGTGCTGTAACATTACATAATTTGTGTGAGATTTTAAGTAACGCGGATTAATATATTTATGCAAGTACAGTAAAAACCGAAGAAGGCTCTCTTCAGGGGACCGAGTGAAATCCGCGTAATAAACGTCGTTTATCAGGACGTGATTGCTTGGAAAACATTGGAAAACGAAAGGGAATTGTTTTTTTTTTGCTTTTTAAATAAAAAAAGCGCTTCGCATCTTAAAACGAAAAGGGTGATTCTTTAGTTTGGTACTTTGTCACAGCTATAGATAGGGAATATAGAAAAGGTCTACGAACTATTGTTTTGTAAAATTGGTCATCTTTTCCTACAAAGAGAGCGCCTAACATTTTCAGTTCATTTGTCATTCATTACACTACAGTGAAATGTTTATCAGATAGACAATAAGGTAAGAATGACGAATATTGAACAGCATTGATAAGGAGCACAATCTCTCCAAGACTACCTTCAACAGCCCATTGAATTGCCGTTCTGGTTTAGTCGATATATTTACAACTTGAGAAAGCTACGAAAGGAAACACTAATAAGCAACTTTTTAATCTACCTATTTTCCTGAATAACCTATCGCCTTATAATTATTATGTCTATACAAATTCGAACTAAAAGTTAACCCAATTTGGATTTCGAAGAGGGCGATTGATACAACTTCCATATTTCAAATATGGGTTCTACTCGTATTTAAAAACTTTAAATTTTCAAATTTTGAAATTTAAATTCTAAAGGTTAAATCTTGGCAAATATTTCAGTTAAGTATTACTTCTTGCAATATTCTTTCATGGATCATATAAACTTGGTTGATGAATGAGATTAAAGCCAATAAAGTAAAAATACTTTTAAATTCAGCATGATTTCTTCATGTTTTTAAAGGTACGTGCAGTCAAGCTTTATGATTTTAATCTTCAAGATTCGATCTTATACATAAAGTCATATGCATGGGTGGCTTTTGGGAATATTTACTTTTAGTGCTTTATATTTTCTAATGAGAGATACGCCTGAGATAACTAAGTCATTAAGAAATCATTTTCTGATAATGATTGCACACAGTTAATGATTGTAAATAGTTATTTGCGGTGCGTAATTTAAAATTTGGATTCCACAGTTTTCCAAATCACCTCAGTTGGAATGACAGTCACTTTTTAAATATATTTATGATAATTGTGAATTTTTTTATTTACTGAAGGATTTGAAGAATAATTTAGAAGCATGTATTATATCTTTCCTTTCATCTTAAATTTTGAACTATTCATTCATAGAGATTTTATAAACAGTACGCGGGTATTAGAAAATTTCTCAGGCTGCCTTAATAGGTATAAAGCTTAGTTGATATTCTAATATTATGGTCGTAAACATTTCTTGGTGTCGCGAATACTATCACTTATATTTAGATTAATTATAGAAGATAATAGTAGTGGTGAAATCCTTTACAAAGAGAGCACAAATACCGCCACTCAAAGGCCAGAAGATCGATGTATCAGCCGATATTTTATATTTCCGCTGATCTCCGATGAATAATGAAAACTGATATATGAAAAATAAAGAATGAGCGGAATGGTGGGGTCGGAATGAGCGTTGGCGGTGCTATTGACAATATCGGAGACAGAGTGCCTTTGATGTGGCGATTAAGTATTGGAGAAACGACGGCCCTTTGGAGGGATGCAAGGCGCGCACCGCCTGCACCTCCCTTTTCTTCTTCCTCTATTATTAATTCTTTTATGTGCCGCTTCCTCTTTGTGGCGCCGTTTTCGATCTGCTTTGGGAGGCGAAGGACACAGAGCAGGACAATTCCACAGCCAATATCGCCCTCCTCTTTCCTTCCGTTCGCCTCTTTCTCCTCTATTCGGTCACTTTCAAAAGACACGATTCGATTATCGCTCTTTCGCCTTCGATTTCGCTTCAGTGGAACGATTCTCAGTCCTCTTTAAAAACGTGAAGAAACTCACATGAGACGGCCACAGTACCGTGTCTCCTCTATTTTGTTTCCTTCTGTGCGTCCCTCTCAGTAGAGGCCCATTGAAAATTTTACAAGGGGAACTCTCTGACGTTACTTTTGCCAGAAAAAAATCCACTACCCGGTTCCCGAAATCGGGAGGATTTCAACGTAACATTTTTTTGCCTTCGCCTCATATCCTTTCAAATGTTACCCAAAAATTCTGTCAATTGATATTTTAAAATTGGTTGATTACCAGAATTTTGTAAGTGATCCTGACATGTTATATTCTTCAAGCTTTAGTCTCGCGAAACCGAAAAATATCAGGTAGAGGATGATATAAAGCTGTTTCGAGTGGAATTAGTGTATTCCACTCAGTCGAGGAAATAGATTTACAAAATGTAGTTAAACGTCTTCTAACAAAAAAAAGCGTTGTTGGACCACCTTCGCTTGTGAAGATGCTGTTTTTCATGGCGTCCCAAATGAGGGAATAGAAATAAATTGGGCTCCCGGATATCTAAGTGGGCAACGCGTTCGACTTCGGTCCCAGGTATGATTCCCAGTGGAAGCCTACGTTCGAAATTACGTAAGCTATCTAAACCTTATTTAACAATACTACTACTAGAAATAAATTAGAAAGGGCAGCTTCTAATCTGTTCACGTAGGTTATTTTGAACATTTTGCAAAGCGTACCAATGTGCAGCCATCGAAGTATTTTTCATTCGATTCCAAGAAAAATTCTTCGTAAGCAAATAAATTAAATAGTGGGTTTGATACAAAAATGTTTCCTCGATGTTTCGCTCCTAGAAATTTTTTGGGGAAAGATGATCAGCAACAAGAAGAAAAACGTAATTCGTCACAGATCAGATACCTAGCATAGATCTTCTTAGGGAGGCTGTATCGCCTAACTTCGGGAATAACTGATTTAAATTCGATGGAACGAAAGCTTTCAAATGTTGCCTTTGCCTCTATTTTAACCATTAATTGGGCTTTCATAATGCGTTACTACATAGACAGCCAAACGTTGGTCTCAACATGTATGTTTACTTTGGTCGTTTATGAAAACAATTAGTAATCGACTTCCTATTCTAATAGAACTGCTTTTCATCTGGATTCCTTTCCTCCCTCGTTAGTTCCACGTAATCGTGATTCTCAGCCATAACATTTAAGGAAACAGAAAATTTTGGGGGTTTAAACTCCCAATTAGAACAGAATCAACCATGCGAGTGGATGACCTCCCTATGGAAAGGCTGGAAGTGTGTGTACACATGAAAGGATGTGGAAGAATGAAACTTGGGAATCCTTCAAAACTTTTTCCTTTGGCCAATTTACTGAATGCAGATGTGTTAACACAGTCTGAATTGCTCTTTGAAATCCCTTTAGTGCAATGCACCCAAAACTCTGGAGTTGAACTGCCTTAGAGTCTTAGAAAACCACAGCGCAGAAGTAGCGGTACAATGTGTTGGAGACGGCATGTCGATGAAACAAAACCGCGATTAGCTCCATGCCACTCCGTGCCGTATCACTCGATCTTATTCTTATTTTTTTGAATATTCAAAATCTAAATAAATTCTAATCTACTATAAATCACGCTCTCTTCTACATTTTGTCGTTCTTACATGGAGCATTAGTGTACAAAGGGTCTTAGTATGGACTAAGTAAATGAAAACTAAGACTAATTGTTTCTGTCTCTCGTAGGCAAGTGAGTAGGACGCGAAAAAAAATTTTATGGCAGAGAAAATCCCAATTATTGACGTTGCATTAATCAGGCAGAAATAATTATTCCAAGAACGAAAGAGCCAGATTACCTTTGACCGAAAACAACATGTTTATGAAGGTTATTTTTTCTAATAGCATTTTAAATGAATTCAGAGACAAAGAAAAATTTTTCTTTAATTTTGTGGAATGTTTCAAAACTGGCTCGACAGTTACGATTTTAAAGTTGGATTAAGCCTTGAGTCGAAAATGTTGGGCTTGCTGTGATCTTCGTTATCTTCTCTTGAGTATTAGACCGAATTCACAAATAAGATGGAAGAAATTTTCATAGCTTTGCCATTTTTAATAATGCTTGAATATGATGATTTTTTTCAGTTCGTACTTCTCCCTGATCATTCCAAAGTTTCATAGGCTCCTATGGCTGAAAGAAAAGGCTAGAGATTTATAAACTATACGATAAACCTCTGAATTGCTCACGGCAGTTATGAAACATAAAATTTAATTATTTTTTTGTTCTTACATGTATATTTTTAATCTTTTGTTATTTGACACTTGTTAAACTGATATTTTCAATGCCTGATTTAATTACTTTCTAACGACAGTTAAATCAGTTAACGGCAGTTAAAGTTTCGAATAAAATTGTGTTTTTAATCTCATCCACTTTAATAACAAGTAAAATGCTGTATTTTTCAAATAAAAGTCTCTTAATACTTTCGACATTGCAGTAGCTCTTAACGGATAATACGGATATTTATTCAGCAAGGTCATTGAAACGCGATACATGGGAGCATCTTAGTGCTTTGAACTAATTTTTCCGAATCTATTTCCTCCCTATTTACTGATTGATTGTTATCATTCTAATCATTAATATTAGAATTAATAACGAAAAATATGATTTATTAATAAGCTACTAATGAATCGCATTTTTCGTTATTAATTCTAAGCGATAATTATTGCTTTATAAACGATCGTTACATAAATAAAAAATATAGTAGATATTGGTATATATTGGATTATCACAATGTTTACATATTCTTTTTTTAGATTATTTACATTGTCTGAGATACCTCAAAAATGTCTAAGGAGTATATTTGTACACCTAGAAATATGCAACTAAACAAACGTGCAGCTCCCACTTTACTGAATGTCATTAATAAAAGAAGAAATTCATGTTAAATAGCCACATCCCAAAACCGGTTGTCTTCAATAGATTCAGAATATTAAAGCAATTCATCAATAGAATGTATTATGAACCACAGTATGCAACGATTATCCATAAGTGTCGCTATTTCTTCAGGGGTATCAATCCAACGTCAATCAGCGTCAACTACTTTTAATCAAGACAATATTGCTGTTTCTTTTGATGACATTGCAATCAATACAGGATATTATACAGAAGAAAAATAAGGTACTGAAAATTAATTGAAAAATAATTACTTTCGAAAATTATTACTTATATATTCGTTTCCTCTATGTAACACACAAATAGAGTTTCCAAACGAAATAGAGATAAACAGTTTTAGGCTTAAAAAAGTAATATCAAAAGAAGTTATTATCTTTTACAGAGCCTCAAGTAAAGTAAATGCGTTATTCTATTTGAAACTGATAACTTTCTTAATCACAAATGACATAAGTACTCTGTTTAATAAATTTTTATTGTTGTGAGATAATCAAAGGTACATACCAATTCTTCTCAAATATTAGTTTGCTTCCGTTGAACTAATGACCATTGCTACACTATATAAAAATACTTTCCTCTTGTTGAGGCGAAAAATGCGTTTACTTGATGTAAGAAATTCTTCGAATATTTAGCCTCCATTTAAAATTTTTTTTAATTCCATTTGTTAACAGTAAAGAAAATACCTCTACTTTTGTCCGTTAATGAGTAGATTATGCGGAAATATCGTTTTACAGGAAAATAATGAATGAAAAAATCCAATGTTTAAACTATACCCTCCAAACCTTAATCACGGGGTTTCTTTCATATAATTCCATTGTCATTTTTTTTCTATTGCATAAATGCAGTATACATAAGTGTTCTACTTCACGGTAGGTCCATGTGCCCTAATATTCCCTATTCATAGCTCCTTCCTCTCTACCTGGTAACTTACCCCACCCTTTATGTCATCTAACATTTTTTGCCTTTGCCTTCCCCTCTGTCTTTTCCCTTGCATTCTACCCTCTATTACATTCTTCAGCAATCCCTCTCCTCTCAATATCTGACCCACCCATTTCTTTTGTCGGCGCTTAATTACTTCAATTAAAAC
>KZ308325.1:1298767-1328005 GCA_000376725.2 Ladona fulva | reverse complement strand
GAGGCAGCCGGCTCACAAAAAAAAAATGAATAATGGGGCAAATAATAGCCGCGGCATCCAACAAAATTCTCATTCATCGAATACAAAGAAAAATTAACAAAAATTTGAATGAAGGAATAACAAGTGTGAAAAATAGCGACACCACTGGGACACGAACCCAGGTCTCCCACTTTCCGGGCAGGTATTCTAACCACTGAACTACCGTGCCGCGTCTCTCTCACACTGTTAAGGGAATGCTTTGTAAGCATTTTTTTCGCTATTTTTCACACTTGTTATTCCTTTGGGATTTTCGTAGGTTTTACAACCTACTAAGTTACCTTCCTTTCCTTTATCCTTGAAAAATTTGAATATTTAAACGGTTAGAGTTTCACACGCGACAGTGACTTGCAGGGTATGTACGAAAATATGAAGATTTTTGTTTTTATTAAATCTGGATGTTTTCGTGTCCCTGGATTGTAAGCAATTTTGTATCTACTTGTATTTCTGAGCCCCTCATAGATAGATCCCGGCTACACCCTTGCACTATGATACTACTTTCCACTGCATTTTGTCACATAGAAGCGTTACGCTAAGCTTCTATGTATCCATCTTAACATTTTGAGTGGAATTAGTTCGCCTCTTCATTTTCCTGTTTAATTACTTTACCTAAATCATCGGGATTTTGATGTAATCTTCTTAATGCAAACCGTAAGAAAGTAATTGATTCATAATATACGCGGAGAATGTCATCAGAAGAAGAGGGCCATATGAAGGGATGGGAAATATGAAGAATGCTTAAGGAGGATGAATCACTTAAGTAGTTGAAGTTTCTTTTGTGTGGAATTCGATATGTTGCGACGTAACTTCAAGCACTCTTGATTCGAAAAAATCCCTTCAGAGATTCTCCGTCTTACCTTTTTTGGAAAAATAAATAAAAAATAAATAATAGCGGTTCTCAGGAATTTGGAAAGGATTTGTTGGTATTTCATACTTAAGGGCTGGTATTTGAAAATAAGCCGTCCTCAAAAGCGGCGACTGCTATTGATCCTCGCTTCTCCACTTGTTATGCGATCTCCTTCGTACGTGTACACTATCCCCTTCACTTTTACAATGTCATCTGTTTTGCTTATTTTAATATCTCTCGTGTGCAAACTCAGGACATCGGTTATGAAAATTGGAACTAATGTTTCATGTCATGTTTCGATATTTCCGTTACATCCGTATTTCCAAAAATTCCGAAGATAACTAACACACTCCAGAAACTATGCGTGAGTCATGCTTAAATAACTATCGTTTTAGCAGCATTTATTTCCTCCAATGCATGAATATTACTTTTCATCAGAACGTGTGTGAGGCGGGTCCGCAGTTTCAGTGGTGCTTAACTTTAATACTGATTTCAGAACACAATTTATTACATTAAGAAAGCTGATATTGTCTGCGTTCACAGAAAATAAAAACGTGCGACCGATATTGAGTGTAGTACTTCTTGATCTGATCCGTAATGGATAAGTTCCAAAAGATACCACCCAATTGATTCTTTATTGCAGAATACTTACATACTTCGGATAAGAGTGTCCATAAGACTGTCGTGCTCATTGAAATTTTTATGGATTATGATTGGGAGCGGTGGGAATAGAACCAATGAGACGTGGCACGAAAAATGTTGATAAACCATATATTCACGATATAATTCACTTCCGCTCTTCAAATACCTACCGAATCGTGCAATAAATCATATTTCCTTGTTTTTACTCCGATTACTGCAGAACCAAATAAGCCAAAACATAAATATTTCCAAGTTTGAGTGAACCCTACCTGCAGGTGGCGCTCACTACAGTGAGCCTCGCCTAAGTAGGCTTCACTATACCCAGACAGCGATCACTTAACATAAAGAATACCTAGCGGTACACGTCGCGCGCGCCTTAGCCCCACGTTTTCTACGGGTATGCACTCTGCACTCGACTATGTAATTAACACAGACGAAATAAGTTTTATATTATAAATATATTTCATGATATTATTATTAATGTATAATATACAAAATGGTGATTATTCTCGTTTCGATTGAATTAAAAATCTACACATATAATAAAACTCTAATGGGAACCTTGTCTGTATATTGAAGCAATTTCGAAATGTATATTTGGTAATTAGGGGTGACACTGAGTACAAAACACCACTTTTTGAAATTCTTGTCTGTCTGTTGTCGCATTACGCGAAAACATTCCAACCGATTTTGATGAAATTTGGTAGGATGATAAAGTATGTCTTGGGCAGGTAGATAAGCTACTTTTTTTTACTCAACTGTCTCCGGTTCGACTCCAGAAGAAGCGACATCTCTATTTCTTTGCAATAACTCTAAAACTAAACGTAGTCGAACTTTTAAAATTGGTATATTATTAAATTTCTTCCACTCGTAGATAATAGGTTACTGATTATCTCCCTTATTGCCCCAAGTTCGACTCTAGACGAGTCAACCAATTTCTATAAGAAAGCATCTAAAGCTCACTCTTCTCGCTTTCAGGGTTAATTCATTTACAAAGTTAAATCAGAAAGAATAGCCGTCCGAAATCGGGACGAGCACCAAAAGAAGGGAAATTAAATTTAAAATCGTATTTTTGTGGAGGAAAATTGCAATTGATTCGAAACTGCGAGTATGTTGATAAAATATTTTAATCCGCTCAGTTTTATGAACGAAGTTTGAAAATGATGAAGCTTCTAAATATTCTTTCAGTTTAGTAAATTTACTTTTACGCATGTACCCTACAAGCCGCTTTTCGACGAATGACAGGAGGTGCTTTAATACTGCATTCTTAATTGATCACTGCCGAAAAATTCTTTTTTAGTAGGTACTTAAACAATAGACTGTCTATTTCTTGAAATATGCTAAAAGTTGGCTTAAATAATTGTATATTACTTATTCAAAGATATTGTTATTAACACATTCCCAAAATTTCGTCTTTTTATTCATCAATCTAACCCACTTCTAAAATATAAAACGTAACTTTTCCTTCAACCTAATCTTCATCGACATATATATTAAATATTTAATAATATGTCATGCAATGATAAATGTTATTGAATATTATACTTTTTTATAACTTCCTATGACAGTAATTTACAAGGTGTGTGGAAACATTTAGAGAAAGCCACATTCATATCATGACGATCCATAACATGTACAGAATATGTGTAGCCCTTGTTATTTAATCTGATTCCATTCACCTGAAAAAGTACTCGTCAAACTAAGAGATTTCATAAAAGTGGAAAAACTATTACTTTACTTTTCTAACTTTTGCCGTTTCTATCGGAGAGTGTTCATTTAGTAAACTGAATTTTTTCTCGCCTGGTGACACCGAACATGACTTATCGTACCTATGTGACGAATTATTAAAATTAGCAGAATTTCCGTTGATTTTCGACAGAAAGTAAAAATATAGTAAATAGACCTCCAGCTTCCTAAATGGCAAGCCAAAGAATCTAAGTAGAGAACACAGGCGAATTGAAACGACAATCACAGAAAACTACCGCCAAAACCCAGACATTCAACTTCTCAATTGGCAAGTCAAAGAAACTAAGTAGAGAGGATAAACGAATTCAAACGACAATCATGAAAGAAAATTGCCCAAACCAACATTACGACTTCACAAATGGCAAGCCAAAGAAACTAATTAGAGAACACAAAAACTGTTAAACATCAATCACAAATAAAACCACTCAAACATAGAACACCAACTTCACAAATACACCAGCCGTGTGTATGTCAAATATTTTCAACAGAAGAATCGAATAAACAACGCTAAGAGAGTAACAATATAAATAGCAAATCCGAAGCGGAACTCGTTCTTCGATGATGCAAAATCTTATTGTATCATAATTGGTGATGGTGGTGACCCAAAATCTAAAGATGAGTGATAAATAATTCACCTCAAAAAGAAAATCCGTGAAACTGTGGAAATCGGTTAACACGTAAGATAGGGGTAACATTCACCTGAAATGTTTAATCTTGCAAAAGAAAGAAACCCTGCAAGTGATAAAAGTGAACTTTAGATGTTTTCTTATAGAAACTCTTTGACTCGTCTGGAGTCAAACTGTTTGCGGCAATTTACAAATCTAAATCTATCCGTTTGATTTCAAGACAACACAATATAGGGGAGTACCATATAGGGTAGATTAGGTAAGATATTAATACATCCCCTGCCATACGCCACTGTATTTGCGGTAGATGCTCCTCTAATAACTAACATTCAGATATCGAGGCAAAATCGAAACGGGAAGTAGCTCAAAATATTGCCCGAGTTCCCTGTACATTTCTTATGGAGTAAAAATTAACGCGCCATGGTATCGAACCAAGGACCAATTATGAACTACATATACCCATTAGTCCTATTCATTTCCAAATTTTAGCAATTTGGCTTTTCGGAAAGTGCCCCGAAAAAAATTTTTTAAAGACGTCCTATGTATCCCTTATGGGCGAAATTTGCTGCGTCCTAGCATCGAACCTATGGCTACTAGTGCAAGAAGTCTTTACGATTTGCGATAGAAATACATTTCTTCTAATGATATTTTAAATTTCAACCTTCTATCTTAGTGGAAAACGCCCTAACGAATTTTTGAAAATCCGCGCAATGTATTTAAACGGGAAAGGTACTTTTTAGGGCCTCCTATGTTCGAACCCATGGAAAAAATCGCCAGATCAGTGACGCCGTTTCTTCGTGGTTATTTCTGTTTCTTTTTCCTTTTTGTTTTTAATATATTTACTTAATTGTTCATTATTAGTAATCGTAAATACCGTCTTAAATAGTTATGCTACTTAAATACCATATGGTGGTCTCCTCTTTATTATTTTTAAAATTTACATGTTAAGCCCACGTTAAGTGTACCTTGCCCAGCAGGTAGGGAGCACTGTACAGTGAACGCTACCTAGGCGAGGCTAACTGTACAGGGGCTCCACCTACAGGTCGGGTTCACTGTACAGTACTCCCTGCCGGTTAAGTGTTCCGTGCCTCCTACACCGGCACTCTTACATTGGTCACCATTTGCCCATTTGATACCTCTACTACCAAACTTCCATACCTCACCGAACCTGCGACGACTAACGTTATACGCACTCAAATCTTCCCACCCTGGGCAATCTCGCTTTTTCCCGGTGCTACCTACAAAATTATACCTGTAATGAAAAATTCGTAAACGAAGAAATGATTTATAACGAATATTTACAGTGAATGATGAATTACACCCAATATAAAAAGTTTCTTTTTGGACACCCATGCATATTGGAGAATACACTAACCTGCATTACATTTGCGTAACACTCCTTCCAATACTCACAATATTATTTCTAACGTATCCTACATTCAGTTACTGCCATAGCCCTTCCCCCACCCTTATGTTCCTTTCTCTTCCTTCTCTAAACCTTCTCTACGCTCGATAGCCAACCCATACCTCCACCTCTACCCACGAATCTTCCATTGGTCTCAGCCCATTTTCCCGCCAAAACCCCTACGGCATCTTTTTCAACTCTCCAATGGATATCGATTCTGTTTTCATATCAATTTCTGTTGTTCACATCTCATTACACTCCAATTTTAAAGCCGATTGTTCTTCAGCCCCAAAGTAATTGCCCGCCTGAGGGAGCCACCCCTCAGGGCCACCTAACGGATCCACTGCCTCGCTCCAGGTTTTCGCTTCACCCCTTCTTTTCTTCACTCTTTCCGTTCCTCCATTTTTAGCAATTTCGCTTCCTTCCTATCATCCATCCTCATCAACAGTTCTTTATTCTCACTGTGCCTGTGATTCCAAACTATTTACCGCCGCATCTTTATCTATAATTTAATTCATTACTTAAACTTCTGGTATCTCTTTTAAGTACATATACCGATGGAAAAAGCTCTTATCGACACTTAGCAGACTGCGGTCCATTAAACTCGTAAATTCATAAATTTTTGAGCAATGTTAATTTTATGACCGACCGACACAATGAGCTATAGTCAAAAAAAGGTGGTCGAAAGAAACTTCTCGAGGCTATTCTTCAATGAATTCTTCACATATCTGTGTATTTTATTTACCTTGCTTATTGTGTATCAAAATTATAAAATTTATCCGGTAAATACGACGCAGTCTATTAAAACCCTTCATTTTATCGTAGCATTTTTCAACAATTCGTATCGCCTTGCGCTGCACTCTCGAGTTCGCGGGTTCACGCTTCAATCGACGGATCCCATATACTCGCCGCATATTCCAGATGGGGCCTGACTAAGGAGAAATAACATCGCTTTCTAACCTTTTCGTCACATATGCCTACAATCCACATTATAAAACCGAGCTTTTTAGCTCCTTTACAGCAGATTTTTCGGATATCTGTGCTCCAGTTTAAGCAATTCTTAATAGTAATTCTGAGATATTCAACTGGCTCGACTGCATTTATAATCATTCCACTTATTTGTAAGGGCATTTCTGTCGGAATTTCTGTTGTTTCCTTTAGAATAAATTAATTACATAGCAATTAGTTACACAACGATCTAGATGCAATATGTTGCACCACCTATGAATTCGAACTAAATTGTTCAGTAGCGAATGCTATCTTCGTCGTAGGATATTTCTTTATATATTATAGAGTCATCCGCAAAAACCCTCACATACTCGTTCGTACACACCATCACATGCATGCAGTATGTATCCGAAGATGCACCCTTATTTTTGAACAAATTATTACTTAAAGCAGGGAAAGCAGTGAAAATCGACATCGGTCCAAACGGGTTAATGTATACCACGATATTCTTCGAAGTTTTGTATGTTTGTCTTGAATCAAATGTTGCTGAAATTTGACAAGCAACGAGTCCCTCCAATGACACCTCAATATTCTACTTGCTGACGCAGGTTTACAGTCTAAAGTCTTCAATCACAACCAAGATACAAATGATCAGTAATGTTAGTCATAGCTGTAACGGTTGCATTCGATCTAGACCACATATACAACTTCTGTGAAACCTTTTTTTCCTTCGATGTGGTTTCACAAGTCAGTAATATTTTTACTAGCTTGAGTTGTTGAGTATAGCTGAGCTTCAACAATTGTTTTCTAAAAATCATGAATGAGAAGTATATTTTAAAAATTAATTTATTTTTACTTAGTATGAAAATGTTGAATCTAATGCTACGGAGAATATTGGAAATGCGGAAAAGAGTTATGAAAGTATGGTATGCGGTTTTCCGCCATTCCAAGGTCAGACAGTAATTATCATTATAAAATCTGTTAAAGCACTACTTTTCATAACAAAGTACATTAGAATAAGATAAGACTGAGGCACAATTTCAAAAAATAATTTTTTGATTTTTTTCATTTCAGAGTAGGAAAAGAGTTAATTAATTTAATTGTACTCGAAGTTAATGCGGGTCTTCCTCAGTTATACCATGTAAAATAATTGAGAGAGAGCTTAGCTTTAGTCTTGCGCTTATGCGCGAATCACCTAAAGCAGAAGCCCCTCTAATTCTTAATCAGACCTTGACATCGTAAAATGTGCATAATAAAATGATAAAATTTCGCAGTTACATCAGCTATACGCCGGAGGAAACCGTCAAAACGTTTGAGAAATTAAACTGCTTTTAAAAAATAAGACAGGAAATGAACTGGCGTTTCCGCTATTCTTTATAATATCGTTTAATTTGTCCCCTCATTAATGAAGTTAATTAATGTTTTTTGTAAGGAAAATTATGTTAATTTTCGCGAATTATTTAAAAAGGAATTCCAGCATTCTCGAAAGGTTTGGTACTTAACGAGCTGACTCATTAATTGATTTCAATACACCGGCTAAAGTTTTATATTGCGATGTCCTTTGAGTAACTTCACCTTTTTTTCGGGAAAATCGATATAAATATAGGTAACCCAAAAGTCGCGGGTTCGAGTCCCCGGTATTCGAATGTTTCCAGTTAAGGGATGTCAGTTTATGTTCGTAAACATTGATTATTAGATGGGTGTATTTGGGGTCTTCCTGTTTTAATTAGAGAAATATATAAGTAAAAAATAAGATTATTAAGTTTCTTTGCCGTAATATTTCTCGAATTATTTTATCGTTTGATCGAAACAGAATCGACACTTGAGTACTTAGCTTAACTTTTCTCTATAAAAGCATATCAATTTGAACTAAGAGTATGAATTGCATGGATTAATATACTGCAAAACTTCGGTCGCATCGTATTGTGGTTGAGATACTTAGTTTAATACATGTAAAAGCGGTTATGAATTCTTCGTTAATCATCAACGAAAATTATAAACTCAATGTAATGGTACACTAATTGAGACACTCATTATAAACCACGAGGATATTGAATATCAGTATTAGCTCAACGAAACTCGGATCGGTGATAATGATAGTCTATGTTACATTCTTAGGTTCGGAATAATTTCTGTATTTATTCCTCATTATAGAATTTGCATGATTCATAGAAAAGAATATAGAATTTGAATTATTCAAGAAATAAAGAGGATTTAAGAAAGTTATGAAATTCGATAAATATTTGATATAGACTCTCAGAAAGGAAAGATTTTTCAGGCTGGAGTTCGCGAAAGTTAAGATTCCACTTTGAAACCACCATAAAATAAGTAACATCAGTTAGAGAAAATTCTGCGAATCGAGGTATATAGGTGTCTGAGTAAACCATTTAGCACACATTTTAAAACTAAAAGTTGTTTTTTCCAGAACTAATGGCGTGGACTTCCGCTTTCGTCTCAACCGTTGCGTCAGAATGCAGCGGAAGAAGGGAGGATGCACGTTATCGCGAACTCCTTATCCGCCGCAAGACTTCCGAAAAAAATAGAAAAAGGTTGGGATCTTGAGCATTTTCAAGAGAAAGGCCTCATTCGAAGGAACATGAAGAAGGGCAGTTACACTATCCAAGAGAGCGTGGAATCCGGAGTCAAGGGCCACGCGAGCACTCCTGCGTGGGCCACCCCTGCACCGAGGCCCGCCGATACATCTTTCACTGCTTGTATCCTCACCCTTCTCTTCTTCTTTGGGCTCTGCATCATTGTTCTGCTCGCCGCATGGCCCTGGGGTGAAGGAAAACCGCACACGGTGAGTACTGGACTCATAGTAGCAGAAGTACTGCCATGAAATATGTCAATGATTTGCTTTGTCCAATGCCTTAATTTATGCATCGGAATTTAGAACGATATAATCGGGGTCATAATCTCATCTCCCGATTTTTTCTCCACACAACCCCGGTAAAAGCATATGCCAGTAGTAACCTTCCGTTTGTAAAGCAAAATGAGTAAAATCATTTTGAATGAAGATAGATCAGGATAATAATAGACAGAAACTGAGGAATTCGCCTTAATTTATTCAAGAAGAAATAAAGTGGAGTAGTGACAGCGTTGAAAAGTAGGGTCACAAACAGCACCTTCAGGGCATAAACTGACAGGGATAAGATAGGGGCAGTTAATTTAAAGGCGCATCTGGTTGATTCGCTAGTATCGGAAGTATTTATACCAAATCAAGTAGCGAAGGGGAAGAGATTACGAGGTTACATGAAGAAATGAATGAGACCCACAGGGACATGGAGGATGTTAAAAGTTATTTTTCTTCATGGGTGATTTCGGACGCATGGCAGGGAAAGGAGAGTTGAAGTCTGTTTGTAGAAATTGGGAATGAGAATTAAATTGTGAAGGATAAAGGATAGAAGGGTTCAGCTTGATCTTTAACATAATTATAAAGAGAGTATTAGATTCTCAAGAATACCACCCGACCTCAACCCATGCGATAGGTTCCGAGGAATTTGCGTAAAATACTTAACAACAATTAAACATTAACAATACTTAACCATCAATATATAACAATACTATTTCGATACCACTATTACTTCTCGGATATCTTTCTGATAAATTAGTTTGTCACAAGTGTTTTTATAGTGTTTTCATTTACATAGAAGTTCCATAATACAAATTTACTTAGTAAAATTTGCCCATATCTGTTATGCATCCGTTTGTATCCTTCACGACTACCGCAGTGGTCCCAAGGACTTGAATAATCCGTACACAGATACGTATGTATGTACATCACTCTTCCTGGCAAACTTCCGAACATCGTCAATAGACAGCTCACTCGTCCATACAAATTCTTGTTATTCACTTTATCCAATATTACTCTTCATAGTTTTTAGGGAAGGGACCAAAGCTCCTGTAAGTATCAGCGCGATTTAAAAACGAGAACATACTTATATTTGATCTTTGCTTCATTAAATTAACTTTATGTTGCCTGTGATCTCTCCTACTCAAAAATTCTGCTTCACCAACGTACGTTCGTAATTCTTTAAACGAATTAACTCCCGTAAATCCCTCAAAAATAAAGCTGAGATTTTTTATAACTTCTGTCGTAAATACTTTCACATCCTTATGCCGATATTATTGGAGTGCACTATCTAGCTCACCATTCCTGCCAAAAACGAGTGTTGATACTTCCTTGAGCCTTATTTATTATCGCTTTTTATCTTTTTCTCGAAGATCCCTATAGCATCCCTCCATATTCTAAGATAAGTGTAATACGATTTATGCACAGTCTCTTTAACTTTCGTTTATGATTTCCTATTTTTCCGTTATTAATTTTAGAGCTTTTTCGCTTTTAAACTACTAAACATAAAGACCTGGATAAAAAATTTGCCTGTACTGGACTTGAAAATGAAAAGATGAATTTGTACCGTGTTTATTGCACTGCGAAGTACAAGGGTGTCAATTAATTCAGAGATTAATATATTTGATTTCCATTGGAAAACAGCGAAGTATTTAGTGCTCCAATTGTAAAGGAGTTCAACAGAATATACGACACAGGAGATCGGCCTGAAGAAATCACTTGTTATATCCATATATATATGACCCCACTCATCAAATATTGAAAAGGAATAAACAAGAAAAAAATAAAAAGGATTTATTCGCTAACGATAACAGGACGACAAGATGACTCTCTCCCACATCCTCGCGAAAATTCTCTCAGAAGCTGGCTGGAAATCCTTGAAAAAAGGAGATTAGAAGCTAGACTGCGATTGCTTAATAAATTCAGAGAAAGTACGTTTGTGGAAGACTTAATCGGTACCATGCGATCCCCTGCTGCTACGGCTGATCCGACAATGAGCGTAAAATAAGATACGAGGACAAATCGTTTTAGGGAATCATTCTTTCCGCGAACGATACGTGACAAAAATAAGCTAGAGTTAACTTCAACGCTCACTGTTTACATCCCCTGCCACACGCCTAAAAGCGTCTTGCAGAGCATTTATGTAGATAAAGACCGAAATGAAGGCATTTTCTGCTGTTCATTAATAATAACATATGAAAATAACTACACAAATTATTTTCAGGGAATTAAAATCACCAGCAGTAATCGTTATGCCTGTACAGTTTACAGCCCGAAGGCCGTATTGAACCACATCCACCTCCGCCAAAAGCTATGGAGAGGGTATTAGGCGATTTGGCAAAATGAGGAATGAGGTAGCTTGCTTTTGCTTTCCTAATTAAGTCAGACTGCTTTAAAGAAAAAAAAATTCACGAAAGCGCAGCATGATGACCACATTAATCTCACTCAAACCAAAGCAATCTAGAAAAGGAGTGACCATAGTGACTTTCATATTATAATAGTCATGAATAGGACTGAGACAGAAGAATATGAAAGATGAATTTTCCCCATCCTGTACCAAGAGAAGAAAAAAATGTTCCATTCATCGAGATATGGCAGCTAAAACTGTAGTCGTTATATGTCAAATATTTATAACCTTTTAAAAACATATTTTGGCTACGAAACTGAGTGGGGGAGTTCAGTGGCCAAAAAAATGCTACTCATTATATACGGTAAATATATTTGGTGCATACGCTTCCATACGCACTTCGCACCGCTGTTTCTCAAAGTTTCGAGTTTACTGTGGAATATGTTTTTGCCGCAATGAAATCTTGTTTGTATTTATTCGAGAATTCCATAAAAATAAATTTAATATTTGCTAAAATCTCATCCCAACTTAACCAGCATTCCCCTATAAAGATCGTACCAGTTTTATTTTTATGTCTGAGGTACTCTAATCGGATACTTTAATTACATTGCTCCTAACAATACCTTCTAATAATAAACTCATCAGTGGTTTTATTTTCTTATCACACTTAGCCTAGATTGTCGCTCCGGAAACTCACTAATTGACCTGCTTTTTATCCTAAAAGTCATTTCTTCGGTTGAAAATCGTACGAGTCATACTGCGTTTCAAAAAGCAGCATGATAAACCCGGAAGGAAAACTTGAGTTTGATTTACTTTAATTAGATAAATTTGTTGTTGAATTGTTTAAAAATAAAGCGATGAGAAGGGTGTGTGTTATTAATATAGTAACTTCGTGCGTCGAAAGGTATTCAGCGAACGAATGAGAACATGGTTAGTTAAAACTGTTTATCATTTTACTAATGCAAACCTCAGCATATAACGCAGCGTGTACGTTACACTGGCCTGTTTTTTAAATTATATTTGCTTCATACTAGAAAAAACTGAATTTCAGGTATAAATTGATCATGATATAATGAATAAAATTATGATATAAAAAATATTTAGTTTTTAATTAATGGTAAAATATTCCATATTTCTCAGTGAATCCTCTTTCCCATTTATTATTTTCATTCAACTGTCCTCTACATTATTAGCATCGCTATTGTTAGGCATCGATATTTATTTTTATATTGGTATTTGGTCTCAAAGTATTCCCCTCCCTGAGATCCGAATAAGGAAAGGTTTTACCTACGGAATCGTTTACAAAAATAGCTATGAACGTCTATGGCAGGGTATCCAACCTGAGGTACCCGTACTCCATGCGAGTAGACAAAGCTTCCCAGGGATGAATAGCAGTTAAATCATTACATCATGCTGTTAAAATATTTCAATGGTTGTAGTTTCGGGTTTATTTTTAAACTATTCCATGTCGTTACTCTTAGCAAAAATTAGCATGCTTCTCAAAATGGTATTGCGATTAAATTTAAAAATGTATTTATTGTTATGGCAAATTGGGGGTACAGGATAACTCACTTAGAAGCTAAGGGGGATACGGGAATCAATAACTTTGGGAACCCCTGGTCTAGGTAGTATATAGTGCGATAGTTTTCCGTTGCTTTCCAAACAAGCAGAAGGTTAATCGTCCTATTTTAGCCGCCCATTACAGGTCAGACACTATTGGCGACGATAACGATAATATTTGCCGAATTTATCAAGTCTTCGGCATAAGCTTACGAAATAGCCCATCAGTATTCCCTCAATTTTCTTCCCTCTATAATATTATATCCTTCTTTGGAAACAGCTCTTGGTAATAATTTCCATTCACTTTATTCTTTTACGCTTAATACATTGCAGAATACAGTTATACATCGACTACGACATGAACAAGTCTTGTACATCGCAAACTGCGGCATAAACTCTCCTAACTTCCGGTGTAAGCCCTCTCCTTTCTCTCTTACGCCACTCGCTTCCTCTCTTTTGCACCTTTTAACTGACAAATAGTTAGGTCTTAAAATGTCTCAGTACTCAGCCTTGGACCACCTGTGGTAATGTAGGCTATTACTCTGACTACTCTCCTTTTAAGCTAACGCAAGGCAACATTTCTATTGTAGTTGCCGTTAAGCACTCCTAAAAAAACAATTAAAGGAGCAGAATGTGCATTACTGCACCTCTCATTTACTGCAAACATTTATTCATTGAGTGATGTATCAGAAAGAAAGGTTTCGATATTTTGTTGCTCTTAGAATGTAGCATTATGGTCAAAGTTACACTGTCCTGTTTGAGTTGTCATTTCACTCTAACCTTGTTTTCTTCGTTAGAAACTATTAACTCTCTGGCTTCTGATAAATATTCTGTAAAAGCTCATACCTCTTGAAAAATTAATTCATAAGAAAACAACCGTTAAATTATAGAAAAAAACTGTGTTGCAATTCCCTAAGCAACGACATTCTGCCGTTACTTACGACCCAAGCATTAGTAGTAGTTATAAGTTGTTAGTGATCAAATGTAATCCTATCTCGATATAAGTGTAAATCATCCCGATTAGCCCCATGAAAATATGGCAGTAGTGAAATCTTAAAATGTTAAGGGGTTGTTTTGGTGCGAAGCGAAAAGCCAAAGTGACAGGAAACCACTGTCACGTTTTTAACCAATAACCCCGATTATTTCCATCCTTCCTAACCACTCCTCTCCCTTCTTTTATGTCAATGAATCTGAAAATAAGTATATAATGCGGCGCGGTAAAGAAACCGGTTATACATCAAAAATAATGTAGAATTCGCCAATGGATTTTTATTTCATTATTAACTGAAGTGCCTGTTGATCCTCAATGGGGGAAATCGAGATAGAATTAAATATAGTAGTCCTATTTGTACAAAAGGGAAACTAACATATCTCATCTTGAATTAGTTCAATAGGACAGGTTATCAAAAACGAAATTTTTTTATTGAATACCCCAATATCTTATCAAAATTCTCATGATTTGGGGCTGAAGTCCTTAGTTGACGATAAGAATATGAATCTATAGAATTTCTTTCTTATAGAAATTGTCTCAAGTTCGAACGATGATTATTTTTACATTTTGCAATAGAAATGAAGACAGCAAAAAATTAAAATAAGTTTATGTATGTATATCTTAGGGGACGCATTGACTCGTCTGAGATTGAAACTGGGACCAATAAATACGCAGAAATAAATTAACGTGTCGTCGCCAAAACGTGTCAATTTGTAAGCTTTAAAACTACTGGTTTTCTAGTTTTAGGTGAACATTCACGCATAAATACCCACACACAAAATTGCTGAATTGCACATTAAGGAAGAATAAGAAGCAAAAATTACTTCTCATTACAATGAGAAGTAATATTTTTATTTAAAAAATCTCCATACTGATTGCGACTCATTCGGCACTAAGAAAAACAATAGAGAGCCAATGTAACTAATGACACATGAAATTTCGATATAATTTATTCAACATTCTACTATGATACGTGACAGTGGTCGATTAGGGAGGCAAAGTATTGGTTCATGCTGCCCCTGCCATTCGCCGTAAGGTATGGATTTACTCTACGAAAAGAATATTTCGATAGAATTTCTTCCTTATCAGATGTTCTATCTTTAATTATTACCATTTAATTTATATGGGTCTCAATTCCCAATCTATTCTTCTAGGAAAATGCATGAGCTCTGATTCAGTAATAAAATAAGTTGTCAGATTTGTTTTCAGCCTCAAAATTTTTAAAACGTTTCGTTTATTTTATTAAAATTATTAAAATTTTATCAAATAACTCTTAAAACAGTAAACAACATTCAACGACCAAAGTAAGAAATTTCATTCAATTTCCCTTCCCTTCTTTTAATGCTTCTCTCGATTTCTTACGGCTATTCTTTCTTATTTAATTTTGCAAATGATATAAACCATGCAAGCGATACAAGTGAATTTTACATGCATTTCTTATAGAAACGTTATGAACGTCTGGAGTCGAACCGGGGACGATTAGGTGGACAAAAAGTAGCCTATTATCGGTTCGGGGAAGAAATTTATCTTCTTCAAAGTTTGAACGCTATACGAAATTTGGTTCTTGAGTTTTAGACGAACATACGCCACACACATATTAATATACACCCACTCTCTTCTTTATAATGTAGAGGATACCATGAAGGAATCCCACAAAGTTACGCCAGAGACATCTTTCAAATCGAAATCATCCGAAGATAATTCTGATTCCAATTTCTGGTATAAAATTTGCGAATGAATATAAATATTTAATTAAAAATTAGTTATTTTTTCATTCTTATAAAAAACTATTATTGACAGCGTATAGTATTTTATCATGCATCCTAACTGTATGATAGCACTGTTGTATAGTATTGTCAGTTTCACCATGGTTTCCTATATCTATCATTATTTCTCCCACTGATTCTTATAAGAAGCAAATTTGACAATCATTTTGTCAGTAGGGGGACGGATAATAAATATAAAATATTTTTCAGAAAACAATATTTCAGAACATTCTGGAGAGTTTAAACTGAAATATTTGTTCGAGTTTAAAAAGAATCTTTATCGAATTTCTTTCTAACGTCTCGACTTTGTGCAATAATCTCTGCTGATTTGCCGTAAAACCTCTAAAACAGAGAGCAGACTCTGTTAGGTTCAAGAATTTTCGGAAATTTTACAGGACTAAAGCCTTCAATAAAATTTAAGGTAACCTCCATTTCTTACAGGAACGCTTCGTATCATCTTTGGTCGAATTGGAGTCCATTGGTTACACTTACGTGTACGAAAAAGCGTTGAGAGTAAATAATCGCTAGAATAGAGAGTTACTTGTGGTCGTTTTTTCAATGGATAATCAAAGTAGCTAATAGCAGCTAGAGTTAGATGAGGATATCGGTGTTTTTAAACCCTCTACCATAAGCCACTGGCCGCTTGCAGGATCAGTATGTATGTACATACATATGTATATAGATGAGATAAACCTCTTTTAGGGTAACTTGGTGGAACCTGTGCAAATGTTGTTATATAGATAGTATCTGAGCTTAGAGGATATTTAAGTACCCTTAAAATTTGAAAGATTTTGCTTTGTTGCTCACGAGGTTTAGGAAAACATATCAAACTCTCTCTCTCCACTTCTAAATACCTGAAATTCCCGGCATTACCCTGTTGAAGAATTGAATCTCTTGTGAAAATTTAGCTCTTACGCCTAAACATTGGCTTATAGATGTCCAAATTTTCAACATGAATAAAATAGTATGTCCAAGTTATGGTGAAAGATTAAGTATCGTCAGAAAATTAAATGTAGATTGAGTGCATTTTAAAGAGGAAAGTTTGAAGTTTTGTGATTTGCTGCAATGGAATATTACCGCAAAATCGTTCTGAATGAAAATTTGATGACAAAAAGTAATTTAACTATCACTAATGGTTCTTTATGGGTAATATGTCCATGTTCATATGTGAAACGGCAAAACACAGACACGCTAAACCCACCATTCCCTCAAATCACCACTGCCATTGTTCGCCAAGTGATCGATAGTTCTTAGATACAAATTTCAACAGAATTTGTACGTGATTGATTAAACCTTGCGTGATTTCATGCCGTAAATAATTCCATTCGTTATCTACATTTACATTTATATTAGAACCCTGTGAGACGCAAAATGACATAAGGCAAGGCATGTGTAAACAATGAACTTCTCAATATATCCGATTAGAGTACCGAATACTATCTTGACATAGAAAGCGATAATAGTTATCTATCCTCACTGTAATCTTGCGGAATCTCTCAGACCTCTATCAATGAAAATCAGAATGGGAATCACGATATCGTTTATTTCATCATGTGATTTATCTCGTACTACTAAACAATCTCCCGAATAGTTCGCCTCTACTCAGGTACTTAAGAAGTTCCAGCCTATCACATCGCCATTCACAGCTATCAAACCAGTAGTCGCCCTTAACGAAACGAGCCACTCAATATATGTGCGCTCTAGCTCAAAGATCACACCCTTCTCAACAGTACTCAAGCAACGGACAAACTAGTGAAAAATAAGCCGTATTTTTCAATATTCAATACGGTTTCACAACCTCAGTTTCTATCAACACCTAAGTATTTGTGCTGACTAATGAATTCTAATGTCGCGTCAATAATATCATTGGGGCTTTGGCTTTAGTTTCAGATCAGGGGACGGATCATCGCTACACATTTCTCTACATTTGAACTGTGCTGCCAATCTTCGCAATGTTTAGAAATTATGTCCAAATCTTGGAAGTATCTTCCGCATTTTGGATTTTCCTGCGCATAAGACTGTCGTAATAATTATATAAGAATTATGATGGAATACAGCTTTTAAACAATTTCGCTTTGAATTAGTGATGATTTTGAAGATAGAGATTGCCTAAAATCTGTAGTGTCTATATTTGGTAATTTGAAAGATTTTTAAGCTACCTCTAGTTCTAAAGTTTTGGGTTAAAAATAAATATATACGGTAATATACACACCCACAAACACAACTAAATGCTTAGTTTTATTTATTTAGGTCATACTATTCCGATATTTTTCCAGAGTGTTAGTTAATAATCGATCACTTTCATTTCCACATGTTTCAAATTACATACTAATAACTAAACCTACTATATTTTTTATCAATTAGAAACACGATGAGAGTGAGGATAAACCACTGCACGAAGGATTCTCGGGAGGAAAGGTGACAGTAGCGCCAACAACAGTGCTCACGGATCACAAGATCCCAAAGACTGACGTAGTCTCAACAACAATAAGAATCCCCGTTTTCCCTCTCGAACCAGACGACCCCGAAACAGGCGTAACCGATGTTACAGAGGACTACGACGACTCGGCTCATCATACAACTACGACCACCCCCACAATTCACCATGAAACCATTAAGCCCAGTAAGGGAGGAAGTAGCAAGGGAAGTCACACCACCAAGGGGGATCGCAAGCATGCAGCGGATACAGAATGGGTGAAAGGGGAAGAAGAAAAAGATAAAGGGGAGAAAACAAAGGAACGGTTAATGTTGTACGAAGATTCCTCAGAGAGCGCAGCAGAGTCAACAACGGAAAATCCGTCCACGTCCCACATGAGGGCTTCCTCCACAGTGGCATCGACAAACAAATTGGCAACTCATTTTGAGTCCAAAACTGATACCACATCTCCCATATTGAAGTCAACTACTGCTCCTCCGTCAACAGTAACTCTCAGTTCATCTCGTGTTACCACAGAATCAACAGTAATTGACCCCACACTAATTTCAGCAAGCGGAGACTTGAATGAACGAATGCTACCGCCGCCAGTCCAGAGTACGTGCATGTCTCCGGTCTGCAAATCCCTCTCGGCTCGGATGCTGGCTTTTATGAACCATTCGGCTCGTCCGTGCGAGAACTTCTACGATTTCGCCTGCGGAGGAATGCGATCGATTAACAGTGTGTGGATAAAAGAAGTGCCGAAGGATTCTGACTCTTGGGAGCGCATCTCTGGTGAGTGTTTATTCACACCACTCTCCATTAAAATGATCAGCATCTCGCCATTTATGGCCATTGCATTCCGTTTCAGATATGATCCGAAGAGTGGATGTTACCAGTCCAATGAGCCACAGGAAATTCAAATCCTTCTATGAAAGCTGTCTGTACTACAATGAACACTTTAATAGAAGTGAAAGAATTAAGAAAGGTAATTATAGAGCTGTATTTACATACTTAAAGATATAGCGTGAGTGGAATCTTCACCTTTTTTATGTTAAACTTATCAAATCAAATCAAAGTAGCAAAGATACATTTTCAAACAAAAAACAATGCTGACAAAAGAAAGTGAAAAGTGATTATCAATACATCATCGTCTTCAAATTAGTTTAAATAGATATATTCATTGGCATTGGAAGATATATATAATGTTTCATATTGATGAAAAGATTCATGGTCATATAAAATAAAGAGATTGCAGAGAAATGGATGTGAAGCCAACTCTGTCAATTGCTTTTCTATTCCTAAAGAAATGATTCTTCATGGTACATACATACATCCAAACTGTAAGAAATTCTCATCTTTCCTCAGCAAATCAAAGATACATAAATCAGGAAATTATATCCTAATAAATGTTCATTTTCTCAGTGCGTGAGGTCATAAGCAGTGTTGGAAAGTTCTATAGCAATGATGATTGGACTGATGGTGCTGCAATATTGACTGATGTTATTGGGAAACTTCTCAAGTATCATTTGTAAGTCAAATATTACACAATTTTAATATTACATCACAAATTCATCTTAGTCTAAGGAAAAGTTAGTCTTAAAGGAATATTTTATTTAATATTAGCATGATAAAGTTTTTATTAACCTATAAGCAAAGTACATATTGCATATTGCATGGATTGGTAAACAAATACATATAATCTTAGACTGCCTTCAGAAATACAATATATTTTACATTACATAATTACAGAAATTATAAAGTAATAAAACATGCACAATTTCAATTACAAAAGAAGGCATTCCATAGCATGAATTTATTCTTATTAATATACTCATGTACTTGCAAAAGAACCCTTCAATAAAAAACTGTTTTAGTTTACTTTTAAATTATTCTACATTCACTATATATTTTCTGGACTGTAGCAGTTTATTGTATAGTATATATCATATTTAAACTTGCAGAGTAAAGTTAAGGTCTTGAATTTGAAAATCTTGATTTTATGAAAGTTATTGGTGATTTTACACAGATATTTACTTTTTCCAGAGCAATAAAATGCACCTTTAATAGTGATAAAAGATGAATTTTGTCACTATCTCTCTGGCATGATTTAATCATATGATTTCTATACCATAAAGAAAAGTACAAAAATCAAATAATTTCTCACTTATGATAAAATAATGCAGTTTCTTTAATAGAACGATTTTGAAAAGGAAAAAGTACTAGAATTTCAATTCCTGCAAACAGCCATGGTATAGTAACAGTATAGTGATAATATAGTAACAGGCTAATTAAATTTAGGTATGGGCTATAAATTTTTTTCCAGAGATATAGAATGTATTTGAAAATGCCTATTTTGGAGAATTACATGGTTTTGTCCAAAGGAATTTGTTTCCAGTCCTAATAGGAAAAATTATTTTTTCTAAAAACTCTCTTCTGAAACTATAGCACACCACTGCTGGATATAATCCTAGATGTGGATTCACAGAAAAGTTCCAAATTTGCCTTGAAACTAACAGCACCTGTGTTTAAGTCCCCCTTTGGAGATTTGAGGGAGAATGAGGCAAACAATCTGAGAGGCTGGCCTCAGCAGTCATGTGTAGATGCAGCTATAATGAAGCCTGAAGGTCTCAATCCAGAATTGAATTTTAATCTTAGATATCAAGAGTACATAAAGTGCTCTGTAAGTAGCAATGTTAATTTTCATTTGTTCTTAAAAAGTTTTTAGATATTTCTGGGATGATTATCATTCACATCAATGAAAGGTGCTCATTAAAAATAAGAGATTTGTCTTATATAAATATTTCATATTTTTTCCAGATAGACTACAGTTTATATGCTCGACAGTCCAAAGTTGCTCTTCAAGATGTAGAAATCATTCAGTATTCAAATAAGACACGTGAACAGAAGTTGATTAGTGAAAGTGTGATATATATGGACATGCTTTTAGGAAACATATCACCTGTAGGTATAATTATTTATTATATTTATTTATTTATTTAATAGATTCACATGCAGTGGTGACACCATTTTAGAGTGAATTCCAAACAATTAATCATAACAAATTAACAGTTATATACATGAAAACATACACCATAAGAAATGCACACAGCTAACCAAAAGAAATATTTACAAAGTACAATACCTATTCAGTTAAGAATACCTATCAGTACAAATACCTATTCAGTTTAAGAATATCACTTCTTAAGATAATAAAAATTACTTAAGATGAGAGAACTTGATTCAATTACAAATAAGAACTCAATAAGTAGATTCTCAGAGAAAATTTTCTTTTTATAATGCCAATAATTAAAAAGGAGGATTCATTCTTCTATTTCACTGAGAAAGATTCTGATCTAAAAGCATAAAATCAGTATATAGGAAATAGTTTAGTTTAGTTTAATGTAACAGTTACAGAAATAGTTTGCAACTACCTATGTCTATTATTCAGTATATTAATCATATCCTTCACATGAGTAAAAATTTGGCCAAAAAGTGGTTAGCCGTTTTAAAATGCCTAACTTACAGAAATGAAAAACAACGCATTGACCCTTTAAAATACAAACCCCAAACATTCTCAAGTCTAGAAAGCACATTTTTTCACTGTTCCATAGATTACAGTTGTGTATGTGCAATCTAAGGAAATGTTTTTCAAATATTCTCTCATTTTTCAACTTGTCAATGAATCATTTCTTTTGCTTGAAATAAGCAAATCGTAAATGAGTCTCATAGTTGATTCTTTTTCAATTCCCAATCACACAATGATTGTAAATTTATTTCAATTAACACAATTTCTCTTCTTCAAAATATCTTTCTGGTCCTGATATTGGCATACAGAAGGTCAACTCTGGCCTATGGGATGTAGTTCAGGAAACAGGTAGCTAAATAATCAGTTAATTTTAAAATTCGTGAATCATATTTTGTAATGAAATAAAATAAAGATGTAATATTTATTTAAGATATTTACATCTATTAAAAATGTTTAATCTCTCCACTCAATTTATTTTCCACTCTTATCTTATTTCTTAATTTAAATTAAATTATTTTTGGCAGATTGCCTGTATTTGCATATTAGGGACTATAGATAAAGAAGTTTTTGTTTTATTATTACAAATGTTGATGGGTTATTTTATTACCGTATTTTCTGGTAGATAACACATGTGTTATCTATACAAAAAATATAGAAAAATGATAAAAATAATAGTGTGTGATATACAACAGAAAATCTCGTTTCATTGAATATCTTGAATATTGAACTCGGAAACAAATGACTAAACAACACACGTCATATATCGCGGAAGTCACGGAGTATATACTCACGTACTAGGGCAATTTTATTTCAACCAACATATTGTAAATGTTAACGTAATCAAATAATTCCATTCAAAATACAAGAGTAATTATCATAAATATTACAGTAGTGAAAAAACATTCTCGTCAAAATAATAACAATTTTGAAATGCACGTTATCAATACATTATCACAGTGAAGAGATTTTAAAAATGCATGTTATCTAGTAGGTGGGTGTCATTTACCAGAAAACACAGTAATTAAAAATTGAATATCCTTTCAGAATATGCTACCAAATGAAGGAGAAAAGAGGAAAACACTTCTTTCAAAGGAATATTCTGAGTATACAATAAAAGAGTTGAAGGAAAAATTTCCTCTCGTAAGTATAAAGTTTTCAAATAATATTTTTCTTTATATCATAAATTCAGCTACATCTTAAATAAAAGTTTGACATTTATCTTTCATTGGAAAAATGTTACTCTGATATGGGAATGTCATCAGCTTAAACCATTCTTACCATTGAAAATCAACTGGTATAACACAGCTGCCAAGTATAAAATTTCTCCTTTCTCACTATAAATTAATTATCTACAAGAATTTAAATATAAATTTTAAATATACATACGAATGATGTGATGATTGCAAACAAAGTTCATTAAAAACTGAGAATAACAAGAGGAGAACATATTTAGATTAGTCATAATTTAATTCACTATACTTAACTTGAATATCAATATTCCTACTTGGAGTTATATTAAATGTTTTTAATCAGTGAATTTTATCAAGAAGGTTTCTGTTTTGGTGAATGAATCAGAAGGAACCCAAAGAATTTTCATATCATTGACTTCTTTGCCTAAAAAATCATGCATTGTGTCATGCACTCTTTCACTTAGATTGACTGGAAAAAACTGATAGAAATGTTGCTTGAAGAGGAGGTAGCTGAAGATGCACTTGTTCAAGTATATTTCGAATCCTATTTCAAAGCTTTATTTGAAGAGCTTGGACATTCTGGTGAAAGGTAACTTTTCTATCTCAATAGTGTAACTAGCAACTTATTAGTTGCTAATTACTTAATTAGTCTTAAAATTACTTACTCGTTAGTTTTAAAAATGGAAACTAAGGTACACTTTTGAGATTTGCATTAAAGGGTATTTTTTGCAAATGTATAAATACTTCATTTTGTAAATCAACATTTATAATAGGCCAGAGGCCCACAGTGTGGGAGAGACGTCACATGGTAGTTCAGTGGTTAGAATACCTGCCCTGAAAGTGGGAGACCTGGGTTTGAGTCCCAGTCATGTCACTACTTTTCACACCTGTTATTCCTAAGGTCTAGTTAATTGCTACATGTAATTTAAAATATTCCTACTACTGATTTATGATTCCTACGTATGACTTATGATTATTAATTTAATAATGTAGCAGGCATTTGCCCCACCCCCACTTGTATTCCACCATTTTTCTTGGATGGTGAGCACCACAAGGTAGACAGAGACAGTGAGAGTGTGACAGAGGTAATCTGGCAAGAAGGTTGTTATTGAATTGTATCTGTGGGAACCCACCAGATTAAAGTTATTTTTTATCCTAAAATTGTTCTTACTCTTTTCACCTTGAATCCTACTACAATAATAATCATAAGTCATAAGTATAATTTACTGATATTAATTTCATAATTAAATTACCATTAATCTTTTTGTTACAAATATCTTTGTGAGTCAAATGAAAGTAAGTAGCAGGCATGATTTGGTTAGCAGGGCATAGTTTGGGCACCATTAATGTGCAGAGATTTCATTGAGTTGTACCCTGAGAAGTAAAATAGTTATTAGGTTTTGAGCTTCTGAATGTACTTAATATCGAAGGTTAAGAAATTAAATTGTGCAGTTTGACATGTTAGTGATATGATAAGAGAATCATAAATCTAACTTAAAATCAAATAATGAATGTTTACAGCAACATAATGTTATATTTACTTGTAAAATATAGAAAAAATGATTAAGGATGTATTTGCAGGATTTTATTAGGCCCTATAAATGTTTCAATTTTTAAAATATACTCATTTAATGCATGTGATTTTGTCATCACAAATGAGTTATTTATTTATTTATTGTATTCTTTCTTTTCTTGAATATCACAGGCGTACAGTGAATGCATTAATGGTAATGTTTACCCATGAACTTTACTATGGTTTGGTTACAAATAGACAATATTGCAATCGAAGAAACTACTGCCTAAAAGTTTCTCAGAAGTTGATGGATGATGTTTCGTCTGCTTTATTCCTTAAGTCATTTGGTTCAGAGAAGTTACAAAAATTCCAAACTCTGGTGAGCATTTATCATAGTCTTTTATGTCTCATTTAAGTAATTGTTTCACTTTAATACACAAATTTTTTATCCTAATATTGGTGTAATCAAACAATAAATATAAGTCACAACTAAAAATGGGACTTAACGTATTATCTAAAATTTATATAGTTGACATTAGGTTTTTAACATGCCAATGGTCTGACAATTCTGAAGCTCATTGTCAGACAGAATCCATCAATATTTAACGTAACATTGTAATCAATGTATGGTGCTGACCATAATTAACAAATTTAATGGCAATCTAGTGACAAAATCTGAGAAACCACCATCAAGGACTTTGAATGGCAACATTGGTAAGAAAAGACAATTTTAAAGGTTAGATTAGTAGCCAAGGGAAAAGGGTCTTTATGAGAAACCATTGTCAGGTATGCTAGCTGAAAGAAAATTCTATGGTGCCATTGAGTAACAGAGTAAATACTTCTCATTCTCATGAATAAATTCAGCTGAAACTCTTATTAAAGATGTAAGATTTTCATAACAAAGCTATGAAGCAAGAACTAGTTATTGTGAAAACAAGGATTACCTTAATGAGGAAAATATATTTACGTTTGAGCAAGAATGAAAATACAATGAAGACAGCTATAAAGATATTCCCTCCATCTAAGCAATTAGAACATGTTTGTTCCATTATGTATTTCTGTCATCAGGAGAAAGAAACAGTAATAATTTAGTTTATATGCATGAGGTAAGAGTAAGAGCTTGAGGGAGAAGTTTTAGTATAGTAATAATTAATGTAATAACATATATTTAATTTTCAGCCACATTGTGCTTCTGCCAGGAACTATTGTTGATGTCAAGCATTTCAAGTTGATGCATAGCCTAAAAATGGCTGTGATACTAAAACCGAGGGTAGAGTATAATCAATGAGCTATGATCATTGAAGAGCTCAGCAAGAGAAATAATTCAGTTCTTTAGGTATCTGAGATCAACTGATTATGAAGTTTTAAAAAAATATACAGTTACAGAACTATCCAACAAAGCTTCCAACATGCCAGCATGGAAGAGTCAATCTAAAGAACATACTATAAGGTCCATGGCAGTTGTTGGAAGGTCATAAGCACTAATTTCAGAGGACCCTGGGCAATCTTTATGACAATCAGCATTGATTGTGTGTCTAAGCAAGCAAAATATGCATTGAATTGCAGAGGAGGATCTTCAATATAAATCATCTGCTCTAAAGATACAACAGATGGTACCTGAGGTTGCTATAACAAAGCACATTGCTCATTGCATGCTTCTATTGTGTTCCCTGAAAAATGAAGCTGAGGGTCATATCAGATTCTTCTCTTATGAAAAGATTTTTACTGTTGATGCTAAACTGAACAGTAGAAATTACTGTTGGCTTGCTCATGACCAAGGATGCTCCTGCTGTTGCCATATTAAAATTTCTAGCCAATGCTCATGTGCTAGGTGTTGTGTCCAGTGAGGGTGATGTTATGTTACCACACTTCATTAATAAAGGTGAAACCATCACAAAATAATTGTATATACATGTTCTGGAAAGTGTCTTGAGGACATGGATTGTAAATGTTGATGCATCTGTTCCATTTGTCCTTATTATTTGTCTTGGCCTCTTCATGTCTCTTGGTGTCATGTTGATAGCTGCTGATGTCCAGCTGCTGCCATATGTCCACATCCATTTCAGTGATCTTACCTTATCTACAAATTTATTCACTGTTCACTTCAATACAGCAGAAATATGTAATAAATTATGTGTGCAATTTTTGCATATTTGTGGCTACACTAGATTAATGAAAAACTTGCTAGTATAAACAAATAGAATATTATCAATTGATTTTGATTGCTATTCTACATTCTTCACTATCTACTGATGATGACAACATGGTTGTTGAAATACGTATTTAGGTGTTTTCTGTGAGTGGTGAGTGGCTCAGGACTTGTTTTTAAATTTTCAATTTTTGGTCGTTTTTTACACTTTTGCAAACATTGTTTTTATGTCAATTTTGTCTTTGTCCTTTGATTTCTTAGAATCGGGATTTATTCTTTTACTGTATACACCATATATATGGTATATACAGTAAAATGTTGTACATACCAGCGCCACTTACAGTACATGTTGTATATACCACCGCCACTTACAAAATATGGCTTAAAGAGTTTTTCTTTTACACTTCATATCAGCCGTGTCTCCAATATTCATATATTTTCTACAAGATAAAATAAGAAAGAGTTGCAATGTATCTCATCTCCACCAAATGAAACATTTTATCAATTGAAGAACATCAGTTGTTAAGAAAAATTTTCTGTGAAGGAAATTGATTACTGCAATATGTTCAATTTCTTTTGAGTATGATACCCAATTAATATTTGTTGATTTAATCACTAGCTAGCTTTGAATGTAGTCTGATGCTTTTTCGTAACCTGATTATTGACAATTAAGTTCAATTCTTTAAATTTCAGGTAAATCAAATATATAATGAACTGATTTTATCATTTAAATCAGATATCAGTAAAATGACATGGATGGATGCAGAATCTCAAACTGCTGCCTTAGAAAAGGTACAGAATTTTTCACATTTATTTAATCTATATTTTTAGTGCAAATACTTCATTAGCAAGATGCTTAATCACTCCTATCTAATCATTGTTAAACCTCTCCTGTCCCTCAGTAATCCTTTCAAGCATCTCCGTCTCTATACAAATAGATTATTTTGCATAATAATGAATTAAAAAGCACATAGCAAGGTGAAGAAATGTTCTGAATCCCTATCTGATGCTTTTTCTTTCCTCTTTTAGGCTCAACACATGAGGCTGTTTGCAGATGGAGGAATGTCAGTATTTCTTAATGATACACATTTAGATTCACAGTTACATGAGGTATGATAAATTGATCAATAAATGTAATAATTGCAACATTTGTATGTATATATTAATAATATATACATTCAAATAATACATATGTACATTATGACAATCATGTATATGAAATATATCTATTGAAGGAACTAGAAGGATGCATCTGATGTCAGAAAATAATATGCAAAAGCACCTATAGGAAAATATTCCCAATAAAATACAAATTTTCGAGAATACATGGTTGTTAGAAATATTTAATTAAGTAATTTAGAAATCTATTGATGGATAAGACTGGATTGAGCATTATCATAATTACTGTAAAGATAATAGTATGAATTTGATCTCCAGCAGAAGTTGCAAACAAAGAGAACTTACATTTTCATTTATCTATTCTTACAGTAAATATCCCCTAGCAAAGTGAAAAAGGTTTAATCGCAGTGTTGCAATGAGAGATAAAAAGAGTGCATGAATAAAAGAAATTGAATTTGCTGAATTGTAAAAAACTAATAAACATGACTAATAGAAACATATAAAATGAAAATTATATGCATAAGCCAGTTAAAATATTTTTATGAATTTCAGTATCCTATGAATTCTGGGTACCTGGAAAATGCTATTCTCTTATTGAAAAGGTACAGGAAGAGAATGTACAGTACATATAAGAAAGATCCTTCAGATTCAGAGCAGATGTAAGTGTTAATTATATTTTCTTTAAAGCAAAATAACGTTAGATATTCACTAAGATTAAGAAATAGTGTCATTATAATTACATTAGTAAAGGAAAGAGCAGTAACAAATGTATTTGTAAAATGTGTATGGTAATGTGAAGAATTTGATAACCTTGAGACATGTTTATTCTGTGGCCTCAGTAATCTTTATCATAGGGTATTTAAATCTAGCATTTCAATTCTGCTAGCCAGAGGTGATTTTGATTCTTAAATTTATTCCAAAGCATTTTACTCATTATTTATTTACAATCTCACTATAAGAATTTATTAATGAAACTAAATACCAAGAGAAAATGTAGTAATGCATATTGTGCAAAATTATTTATCTTTCAATTCACAAAAATGTTGTCATGTAATAAAGAAACATCAGGATCTCTCTCAGCATTTAAAATTGCTACATTTACTCTATTTAATGAATTGTGCATAAATATGTCATACTTTTAATTAGCTTTCACTAAAATGTCCAATTTCTGGAGTTTATGTTCAACTGCTAATGCCAGCTTCAAGATCTCTTATGATTTGTTCACATTGAAAGAGAACAAAAAAGAAACATGGTAGCTAATAAATCATAGGTTTACAATCACTCTGTAAGGCATATGTCATCGGATTAATCTTGCATTTGAAGGCAAATGGGAATATAATCAATATGGGCTGGCCTGACTTTGTGGAAAGCCATGACAAGATAGATGAGATGGTCTCGGCCTTGACTTGGTGGTAAATCATTGTAAGCTATGAGAAAGAAACTTTAATATTAACAAACCACAATGTTACAAAATACACGACCGGTTTCGGTGCATGGCACCATCCTCAGGTGACAATTTTCACAGGACACTCCGTATATATAGAGAATAAAAGGGGGGGG